>JAMOIN010001170.1:0-45947 GCA_024666655.1 Dascyllus trimaculatus | reverse complement strand
ACCACGCCCCAGCAGAGCCTGTCCACACGGCTCCCAAGCACCACAGCCCGCCTGGCTCTCCAGCAGAGTCTGTTGAAACCGCTCCCCAGCAGAGCCTGTCTACACGGCTCCCCAGCAGCACAGCCCAGCACACCGCAGCACAGCCCGCCTGGCTCTCCAGCAGAGTATGTTCACACCGCTCCCCAGCAGCACAGAACAGCACACCGGCTTCCCCAGCACAGCACACGGGGGCCCCCAGCACCACGGCCCGCCTGGCTCTCCAGCAGAGCCTGTTAAAACCACTCCCAAGCAGAGCCGGTCCACACGGCTCACCAGCAGCACAGCCCAGCACACTGGCCTCCCAAGCCCTGCTCGCCGGGCTCGACAGCACAGAACACCGGGCCCCCCAGCACCTCAGCCCACCTGGCTTTCAAGCAGAGCCTCTTCACAAGGCTCCCCAGCAGCACAGCCCAGCACACTGGCCTCCCCAGCCCAGTTCACCGGGCTTCCCAGCACAGCACACGGGGCCCCCCAGCACCACAGCCCACCTGGCTCTCCATCAGAGCCTGTTCACACCGCTCCCCAGCAGAGCCTGTCCACACGGCTCCCCAGCAGCACAGCCCAGCACACCAGGCTCCCCAGCCCAGCTCACCGGGCTCCCCAGCACAGCACACGGGGCCCCCCAGCAAACCACAAGGGGCCCCCCTGCACCACCGCACGCCTGGCTCTCCAGCTGAGCCTGTTCACACCGCTCCCCAGCAGATCCTGTCTACACGGCTCCCGAGCAGCACAGCCCAGCACACCGCAGCATAGCCCGCCTGGCTCTCCAGCAGAGCCTGTTCACACCGCTCCCAAGCAGAGCCGGTCCACACGCCTCCCCAGTAGCACAGCCTAGCACAGCGGGCTCCCCGGCCAAGCTCACCGGGCTCCCCAGCACAGCACACGAGGGCAACCAGCACCACATCCCGCCTGGATCTCCATCATGGCCTGTTCACACCACTACCCAGCAGAGCCTATTGAAACCACTCCCCAGCAGAGCCTGTCCACACGGCTCCCCAGCAGCACAGCCCAGCACACCGGGCTCCCCAGCCCAGTTCACCGGGCTCCCCAGCAAAGCACACGGGGGCCCCCAACACCACAGCCCGCCTGGCTCTCCATCAGAGCCTGTTCAAACCATTCCCCAGCAGAGACTGTCCATACGGCTCCCCAACAGAACAGCCCTGCACACCGGGCTCCCCAGCACAGCACACGGGGGCCCCCAGCACCACAGCCCACCTGGCTGTCCAGCAGAGCCTTTTCAAACCACTCCCCAGCAGATCCTGTCCACACGGCTCCACAGCACCACGGGAAAGCACACCAGGATCCCCAGCCAAGCTCACTGGGCCCCCCAGCACAGCACACGGGGGCCCCCAGCACCACAGCCCGCCTGGCTCTCCATCAGAGCCTGTTCACACCGCTCCCCAGCAGAGCCTGTCCACACGGCTCCCCAGCACCACAGCCCTGCACACCGGGCTCCCCAGCCCAGCTCACCGGGCTCCCCATCACAGCACACAGGAGCCCCCAGCACCACAGCCCGCCTGGCTCTCCATCAGAGCCTGTTCACAACGCTCACCAGCAGAGCCTGTCCACAAGGCTCCCCAGCACCACAGCCCAGCACACCGGGCTACCCAGCACAGCACACGGGGGCCCCCAGCACAGCACACGGGGACCCCCAACACCACAGCCCGCCTGGCTTTCCATCAGAGCCTGTTCACACCGCTCCTCAGCAGAGCCGGTCCACACGGCTCCCCAGCAGCACACCCTAGGAAACCGTGCTCCCCAGCACAGCTCACCGGGCTCCCCAGCACAGCACACGGGGTGCCCCCTGCACCACAGCCCGCCTGGCTCTCCAGCAGAGCCTGTTCAAACCACTCCCAAGCACAGCCTGTCCAAACGGCTCCCCAGCAGCACAGCCCAGCACACCGGGCTCCCCAGCCCAGCTCACTGGGCTCCCCAGCCCAGCTCACTGGGCTCCCCAGCACAGCACACGGGGGCCCCCAACACCACAGCCCTCCTGGCACTCCATCAGGGCCTATTCACACCGCTCCCCAGCAGAGCCTGTCAACACGGCTCCCCAGCACCACAGCCCAGCACACCGGGCTCCCCAGCCCAGCTCACCAAGCTCCCCAGCACAGCACACGGGGCCCCCCAGCACCACAGCCCGCCTGGCTCTCCGGCAGAGCGTGTTTAAACCGCTCCCCAGCACAGCCTGTCTACACGGTTCCCCAGCGGCACTGCCCAGCACACCTTGCTCCCCAGCCCAGCTCTCCGGGCTACCCAGCACAGAACACGGGGGCCCCCAGCACCACAGCCCGCCTGGCTCTAACGCAGAGGCTGTTCACACCACTCCCCAGCAGAGCCTGTCTACACGGCTCCCCAGAACCACAACCCAGCACACCGGGCTCCCCAGCACAGCACACGGGGGCCCCCAGCACCACAGCCTGCCTGCCTCTCCAGCAGAGCCTGTTCACACAGCTCCCCAACAGAGCCAGAATGCACGGCTCCCCAGCAGCACTGCCCAGCACACCAGGCTCCCCAACCCAGCTCGCCAGGCTCTACAGCACAGCACACGGGGGCCCCCAGCACCACAGCCTTCCTGGCTCTCCATCAGAGACTGTTCACACCGCTCCCCAGCAGAGCCTGTTCACTCCGCTCCCCAGCAGAGCCTGTCTACACGGCTCCCCAGCACCACAGCCCAGCACACCGGGCTCCCCAGCCCAGCTCACCGGGCTCCCCAGCACAGCACACGGGGCCCCCCAGCACCACAGCCCGCCTGGCTCCCCTGCAGAGCCTGTTCAAACCAGACCCCAAGAGAGCCTGTCCACACGGCTCACCAGCAGCACAGCCCAGCACAACGGGCTCCCCAGCACTGGACACAGGGTCCCCCAAAACAGCACACGGGGCCCCCCAGCACCACAGCCCGCCTGGCTCTCCATCCGAGCCTGTTCAAACCACTCCCCAGCAGAGCCTGTCCACACGGCAACCCAGCAGCACAGCCCAGCACACCGGGCTCCCCAGCCAGGCACACCGGGCTCCCCAACACAGCACACGGGGCCCCCCAGCACCACAGCCCGAATGGCTCGCCAGCAGAGCCTGTCTACACGGCTCCCCAGCACCACAGCCCAGCACACCCGTCTCCCAAGCCCAGCTCACCGGGCTCCCCAGCACAGCACACGGGGGCCCCCAGCACAACAGCCCGCCTGGCTGTCCAGCAGAGCCTGTTCACACCGCTCCCCAGCAGAGCCTGTCCACAAGGCTCCCCAGCACAACAGCCCAGCACACGGGGTTCCCCAGCCCAGCTCACCGGGGTCCCCAGCCCAGAACACGGGGGCCCCCAGCACCACAGCCAGCCGGGCTCTCCAGCAGAGACTGTTCAAACCACTCCCCAGAAAAGCCTTTCCACACGGCTCCCCAGCAGAGCCTGTCCACACGGCTCCCCAGCACCACATCCCAGCTCAACGGGCTCCGCAGCACAGCACACGGGGGCCGGCAGCACCACAGCCCGCCTGGCTATCAAGCAGAGCCTGTTCAAACGACTCCCCAGCAGAGCCTGTCTACACGGCTCCCCAGCACCACAGCCCAGCACACCGGGCTCCCCAGCGCAGCACACGGGGCCCCCCAGCATCACAGCCCGAATGGCTCCCCAGCAGAGCCTTTCTACACGGCTCCCCAGCAGCACAGCCCAGCACGCCGCAGCACAGTCCGCCTGGCTCTCCATCAGAGCCTGTTCAAACCGCTCCCCAGCATATCCTGTCCACACGGCTCCCCAGCAGCACAGCCCAGCACACTGGCCTCCCAGGCCCAGTTCACCGTGCTTCCCAGCATAGCACACGGGGCCCCCCAGTACCACAGCCCACCTGGCTCTCCATCAGAGCCTGTTCACACCGCTCCCCAGCAGAGCCTGTCCACACGGCTCCCCAGCAGCACAGCCCAGCACACTGGGCTCCCCAGCCAAGCTCACCGGGCTCCCCAGCACAGCACACGAGGGCCCCAAGCACCACAGCCCGCCTGGCTCTCCAGCAGAGCCTCTTCACACCGCTCCCCAGAAATGCCTGTCCACACGCCTCCCCAGCAGCACAGCCCAGCACACCGGGCTCCATAGCCGATCTCACCGTGCTCCGCAGCACAGCACACGGGGCCCCCCAGCACCACAGCCCAGCACACCGGGCTCGCCAGCCCAGCTCACCGGGCGCCCCAGCTCAGAACACCGTGCCCCCCAGCACCACAGCCCGCCTGGCTCTCCATCAGAGCCTGTTCACACCGCTCCCCAGCACAGCCTGTCCACACGGCTCACCAGCACCACAGCCCAGCACACCGGCCTCCAAAGCACAGAACACGGGGCCCCCCAGCAATACAGCCTGCCTGGCTCTGCATCAGAGCCTGTTCAAACCACTCCACAGCAGAGCCTGTCTACACTGCTCCCCAGCACCACAGCCCGCCTGGCTCTCCATCAGAGCCTGTTCACACCCGTCCGCAAGTAGAGCCTGTCTACACGGCTCCCCAGCACAAAAGCCCAGCACACCGGGCTCCCCAGCCCCGCTCACAGGGCTCCCCAGCACGGCACACGGGGCCCCCCAGAACCACAGCCTGCCTGGCTCTCCAGCAGAGCCTGTTCAAACCACTCCCCAGCAGAGCCTGTCCACACGGCTCCCAAGCACCACAGCCCGCCTGGCTCTCCAGCAGAGTCTGTTGAAACCGCTCCCCAGCAGAGCCTGTCTACACGGCTCCCCAGCAGCACAGCCCAGCACACCGCAGCACAGCCCGCCTGGCTCTCCAGCAGAGTATGTTCACACCGCTCCCCAGCAGCACAGAACAGCACACCGGCTTCCCCAGCACAGCACACGGGGGCCCCCAGCACCACGGCCCGCCTGGCTCTCCAGCAGAGCCTGTTAAAACCACTCCCAAGCAGAGCCGGTCCACACGGCTCACCAGCAGCACAGCCCAGCACACTGGCCTCCCAAGCCCAGCTCGCCGGGCTCGACAGCACAGAACACCGGGCCCCCCAGCACCTCAGCCCACCTGGCTTTCAAGCAGAGCCTCTTCACAAGGCTCCCCAGCAGCACAGCCCAGCACACTGGCCTCCCCAGCCCAGTTCACCGGGCTTCCCAGCACAGCACACGGGGCCCCCCAGCACCACAGCCCACCTGGCTCTCCAGAGCCTGTTCACACCGCTCCCCAGCAGAGCCTGTCCACACGGCTCCCCAGCAGCACAGCCCAGCACACCAGGCTCCCCAGCCCAGCTCACCGGGCTCCCCAGCACAGCACACGGGGCCCCCCAGCAAACCACAAGGGGCCCCCCTGCACCACCGCACGCCTGGCTCTCCAGCTGAGCCTGTTCACACGGCTCCCCAGCACCACAGCCCAGCACACCGGGCACCCAATCCCAGCACACGGGGGCCCCCAGCACCACATCCCGCCTGGCTCTCCAGCAGAGCCGGTTCAAACCACTCGCCAGCACAGCCTGTCCACACGGCTCCCCAGCAGCAGAGCCCATCACACCGGCCTCCTAAACCCAGCTCACCGGGCTCCCCAGCACAGCACACGGGGGCCCCCAGTACCACAGCCCGCCTGGCAATCCAGCAGACCCTGTTCAAACCACTCCCCAGCAGAGCCTGTCCACACGGCTCCCCAGCACCACAGCCCAGCTCACCGGGCTCTCCAGCACTGCAAACGGGTCCCCCCAGCACCACAGCCCGCATGGCTCTCGCGCAGAGCCTGTTCAAACCACTCCCCAGTAGAGCCTGTACACACGGCTCCCCAGCACCACAGCCCAGCACACCGGGCTCCACAGCCCAGCTCAACGGGCTCCCACGCACAGCACACGGGGCCCCCCAGCACAGCAGACGGGGCTTCCCAGCAACACATCCCGCCTGGCTGTCCATCAGAGCCTGTTCACTCCACTCCCCAGCAGAGCCTGTTCAAACCACTCGCCAGCAGAGCCTGTCCACACCGCTCCCAAGCAGAGCCTGTTCACACAGCTCCCCAGCACCACAGCCCAGCACACCGGGCTCCCCAGCCAGGCTCAACGGGCTCCCCAACACAGCACACGGGGCCCCCCAGGAGAGCCTGTCAACACGTTTGGCCAGCACCACAGCCCAGCACACCGGGCTCGCCAGCCAAGCTCACCGGGCCCCCCAGCACAGCACACTGGGGCCCCCAGCACCACAGCCCGCCTGGCTCTCCATCAGAGCCTGTACACACAGATCCGCAGCAGAGCCTGTCTACACGGTTCGCCAGCACGACAGCCCAGCACACCGGGCTCCCCAGCCGTGCTCAACGGGCTCCCGAACAAAGGACACGGGGGCCCCCAGCACCACAGCCCGCCTGGCTCTCTATCAGAGCCTGTTCACACCGCTCCCCAGCAGAGCATGTCTTCATGGTTCGCAAGCACCACAGCCCAGCACACCGGGCTCCCCAGCCCAGCTCACCGGGCTCCCCAGCACAGCACGCGAGGGCCCCAAGCACCACAGTCCGCCTGGCTCTCCAGCAGAGCCTATTCACAATGCTCCCCAGCAGAGCCTGTCCACACGGCTCCCCAGCAGCACAGCCCAGCACACCGGGCTCCCCAGCACAGCACACGGGGGCCCCCAGCACCACAGCCCGCCTGGTTCTAAATCAGAGCATGTTCAAGCCTCTCCCCAGCAGAGCCTGTACACACAGCTCCCCAGCACCAGAGCCCAGCACACCGGGCTCCCCAGCCCAGCTCAACGGGCTCCCGAGCACAGCACACGGGGGCCCCCAGCACCACAGCCCGCCTGGCTCTCCATCAGAGCCTGTTCACACCGCTCCCAAGCAGAGCCTGTCTACACGGTTCGCAAGCACCACAGCCCAGCACACCAGGCTCCCCAGCCCATCTCAACGGGCTCCCGACGACAGCACACGGTGGCCCCCAGCACCACAGCGTGCCTGGCTCTCCATCAGAGCCTGTTCAAACCACTCCCCAGCAGAGCCTGTCCACTCGGCTCCCCAACACCACAGCCCAGATCACCGGGCTCGCCAGCTAATCTCACCGGGCTCCCCGGCACAGCACGGGGGGGCCGCCAGCAACACAGCACGCCTTGCTCTCCAGCTTAGCCTGTTCACACCGCTCCCCAGCAGAGCCTGTCCACACGGCTCCCCAACACCACAGCCCAGCACACCGGGCTCCCCAGCACAGCACACGAGGGCCCCCAGCACCACAGCCCACCTGGCTCTCCAGCAGAGCCTCTTCACAACGCTCCCCAGCAGAGCCTGTCCACACGTCTCCCCAGCAGAACAGCCCAACACACCTGGCTCCCCTGCACAGCACACGGGGGCCCCCAGCAAAGCACACTGGGCTCCCCAGCACCACAGCCAGGCACACGGGGCTCCCCAGCCCATCACACCGGGCTCCCCAGCACAGCACACGGGGCGGCCCAGCACCACAGCCCGCCTTGCTCTCCATCAGAGCTTGTTCAAACCACTCCCCAGCAAAGCCTGTCCACACGGCAATCCAGCACCACAGCCCAGAACACCGGGCTCCCCAGCCCAGCTCACCGGGCTCCCCGGCACAGCACACGGGGGCCGCCAGCAACACAGCACGCCTTGCTCTCCAGCTTAGCCTGTTCACACCGCTCCCCAGCAGAGCCTGTCCACACGGCTCCCCAGCACCACAGCCCAGCACACCGGGCTCCCTAGCACAGCACACGGGGCCCCCCAGCACCACAGCCCGCCTGGCTCTCCAACAAAGCCTGTTCACACCCCTCCACAGCAGAGCCGGTCCACACGGCTCCCCAGCAGAGCCTGTCCACACGGCTCCCAAGCACCACAGCCAAGCTCACCGGGCTCCCCACCACCACAGCCCAGCACACCGGGCTCAACATCCCAGCTCAACGGGCTCCGCAGCCCAGCACACCGGGGGCCCCCAGCAACACAGCCCGCCTGGCTATCCAGCAGAGCCTGTTCAAACCACTCCCCAGCAGAGCCTGTCCACACGGCTCCCCAGCACCACAGCCCAACACACCGGGCTCCGAAGCCCAGCTAAACGGGCTCCCCATCACAGCACACGGTGCCCCCCAGCACCACAGCCCGCCTGGCTCTCCATCAGAGCCTGACTACACGGCTCCCCAGCACCACAGCCCAGTACACCGGGCTCCCCAGCCCAGCTCACCGGGCTCCCCAGCACAGCACACGGGGCCCCCCAGCATCACAGCCCGAATGGCTCCCCAGCAGATCCTGTCCACACGGCTCCCCAGCAGCACTGCCCGCCTTGCTCTCCAGCAGAGCCTGTTCAAACCACTCCCAAGCAGAGCCGGTCCACACGGCTGCCAAGCAGCACAGCCCAGCACACTTGCCTCCCGAGCCCAGCTCACCGGGCTCCCCAGCACAGCTCACGGGGCCCCCCAGTACAGCACACGGGGGTCCACACCATCACAGCCCGCCTGGCTCTCCATCAGGGCCTGTTCACACCCCTCCGCAGCAGAGCCTGTCTACACGGCTCCCCAGCACAAAAGCCCAGCACACCGGGTTCCCCAGCCCAGCTCACCGGGCTCCCCAGCACAGCACACGGGGCCCCCCAGCACCACAGCCCGCCTGGCTCTCCATCAGAGCCTGTTCACACCGCTCCACAGCAGAGCCTGTCCATACGGCTCCCCATCAGCACAGCCCAGCACACCGGGATCCCCAGCCGAGCTTACCGGGCTCCCCAGCACAGCACACGGGACCCCCAGCACCATAGCCCGCCTGGCTCTCCATCAAAGCCTGTTCACACCGCTCCCCAGCAGAGCCTGTCTACACGGCTCCCCAGCACAACAGCCCAGCACACTGGGCTCCCCAGCCCAGCAAACCGGGCTCCCCAACACAGCACACGGGCCCCCCCAGCACCACAGCCCGCCTGGCTCTAATGCAGAGGCTGTTCACACCGCTCCCAAGCAGAGCCTGTCTACACGGCTCCCCAGAACCACAACCCAGCACACCGGGCTCCCCAGCACAGCACACGGGGGCCCCCAGCACCACATTCTGCCTTCCTCTCCAGCAGAGCCTGTTCACACAGCTCCCCAACAGAGCCAGAATGCACGGCTCCCCAGCAGCACTGCCCAGCACACCAGGCTCCCCAACCCAGCTCGCCAGGCTCTACAGCACAGCACACGGGGGCCCCCAGCACCACAGCCTGCCTGGCTCTCCATCAGAGACTGTTCACACCGCTCCCCAGCAGAGCCTGTTCACTCCGCTCCCCAGCAGAGCCTGTCTACACGGCTCCCCAGCACCACAGCCCAGCACACCGGGCTCCCCAGCCCAGCTCACCGGGCTCCCCAGCACAGCACACGGGGCCCCCCAGCACCACAGCCCGCCTGGCTCCCCTGCAGAGCCTGTTCAAACCAGACCCCAAGAGAGCCTGTCCACACGGCTCACCAGCAGAACAGCCCAGCACACCGGGCTCCCCAGCACAGGACACAGGGGCAACCAAAACAGCACACGGGGCGCCCCAGCAACAAAGCCCGCCTGGCTCTCCAGCAGAGCCTGTTCAAACCACTCCCCAGCAGAGCCTGTCCAAACGGCTCCCCAGCAGCACAGCCCAGCCCACCGGGCTCCCCAGCCCAGCTCACTGGGCACCCAGCCGAGCTCACAGGGGTCTCCAGCACAGCACACGGGGTCCCCCAACACCACAGCCCTCCTGGCACTCCATCAGGGCCTATTCACACCGCTCCCCAGCAGAGCCTGTCAACACGGCTCCCCAGCACCACAGCCCAGTACACTGGGCTCCGAAGCCCAGCTCACTGTGCTCCCGAGCACAGCACACGGGGGCCCCCAGCACAACACCCGGTTGGCTTTCCATCAGAGCCTTTTCACACCGCTCCCCGGCAGTGCCTGTCAACACGGCTCCCCAGCAGCACAGCCCAGCTCACCGGGCTCCCCAGCCCACCTCACCGGGCTCCCCAGCACAGCACACGGGAGCCCCCCAGCACCACAGCACACCTGGCTCTACATCAGAGCCTGTTCACAACGCTCCCCAGCAGAGCCAGTCCACACGGCTCCCCAGCAGCACAGCCCAGCACACCGGGCTCCCCAGTCCAGCTCACCGGGCTCCCCAGCACAGAACACGTGGCCCCCCAGCACCACAGCCCGCCTGGCTCTCCATCAGAGCCTGTTCAACCCTCTCCCCATCAGAGCCTGTCCACACGGCTTCCCAGCACCACAGCCCAGCACACTGGGATCCGAAGCCCAGCTCACTGGGCTCCCGAGCACAGCACACGGGGGCCCCCAGCACCACAACCCGGCTGGCTCTCCATCAGAGCCTTTTCACACCGCTCCCCGGCAGAGCCTGTCCACACGGCTCCCCAGCAGCACAGCCCAGCACACCGGGCTCCCCAGCCCAGCTCACCAGGGTCCCCAGCACAGAACACGGGGCCCCCCCGGCACCACAGCCTGCCTGGCTCTCCAGCAGAGCCTGTTTTAACGACCCCCCAAAAGAGGCTGTCCACAGGGCTCCCCAGCACCACAGCCCAGCACACCGGGCTCCCCAGCACCACAGCCCGGCACACCGGGCTCCCCAGCACCACAGCCCGCCTGGCTCTCCATCAGAGCCTGTTCACACCGCTCCCCAGCAGAGCCTGTCTACAGGGCTACCCAGCAGCACAGCCCAGCACACCGGGCTCCCCAGCCAAGCTCACCGGGCTCGCCAGCACAGCACACGAGGGCCCCCGGCACCACAGCCCGCCTGGCTCTCCAGCAAAGCTTCTTCACACGGCTCCCCTGCAGCACAGCCCAGCACACCGGGCTCCCCAGCCAAGCTCACTGGGCTCGCCAGCACAGCACACGAGGGCCGCCGGCACCACAGCCCGCCTGGCTCTCCAGCAAAGCCTCTTCACACGGCTCCCCAGCAGCACAGCCCAGCACACCGGGCTCCATAGCCGATGTCACCGGGCTCCGCAGCACAGCACACGGGACCCCCCAGCACCACAGCCCAGCAAACCGGGCTCCCCAGCACAGCACACGGGGGTCCCCAGCAACACAGCCCGCCTGGCTCTCCAGCAGAGCCTGTTCAAAACACTCCCCAGCAGAGCCTGTCCACACGGCTCCCCAGCAGCACAGCCCAGCACACCGGGCTCCCCAGCACAGCACACGGGGGCCCCCAGCACAGCACACAGGGACCCCCAACACCACAGCCCGCCTGGCTTTCCATCAGAGCCTGTTCACACCGCTCCTCAGCAGAGCCGGTCCACACGGCTCCCCAGCAGCACACCCTAGGAAACCGTGCTCCCCAGCCCAGCTCACCAGGGTCCCCAGCACAGAACACGGGGCCCCCCGGCACCACAGCCCGATACGCTCTCCAGCAGAGAATGTTCAAGCCACCCCCCAGAAGAGCCTGTCCACACCGGGCTCCCCAGCACAGCTCACCAGGCTCCCCAGCACAGCACACGGTGGCCCCTAGCACCACAGCCCGGCTGGCTTTCCATCAGAGCCTTTTCACACAGCTCCCCGGCAGAGCCTTTCCACATAGCTCGCCAGCAGCACAGCCCTGCACACCGGGCTCCCCGGCCCTGCTCACCGGGCTCCCCCGCAAAGCACACGGAGGCCCCCAGCACCACAGAACGCCTGGCTGTCCATCAGAGCCTGTTCACACTGCTCCCCAGCAGAGCGTGTCAACACGGCTCCCCAGCACCACAGCCCAGCACACCGGGCTCCCCAGCCCAGCTCAACGGGCTCCCCAGCCCAGCACACCGGGCTACCCGGCCCAGCTCACCGGGCTCCCCAGGACAGCACTCGGGGCCCCCCAGCAACACAGCCCGCCTGGCTCTCCATCAGAGCCTGTTCAAACCACTCCCCAGCAGAGCCGGTCCACACGGCTCTCCAGCACCACAGCCTAGCACACCGGGCTCTCCAGCACCACAGCCCAGAACACCGGGCTCCCCAGACCAGCTCACCGGGCCGCCCAGCACAGCACACGGGGCCCCCCAGCACCACAGCCCGGTTGGCTTTCCATCAGAACCTTTTCACACCGCTCCCCGGCAGTGCCTTTCCACACGGCTCCCCAGCAGCACAGCCCAGCACACCGGGCTCCCCAGCCCAGCTCACCAGGGTCCCCAGCACAGAACACGGGGCCCCCCGGCACCGCAGCCCGAATGGCTCTCCAGCAGAGAATGTTCAAGCCACCCCCCAGAAGAGCCTGTCCACACGGCTCCCCAGTACCACAGCCCAACACACCGGGCTCACCAGCCCAGCTAAACGGGCTGCCCAGCACAGCTCACCAGGCTCCCCAGCACAGCACACGGGGGCCCCTAGCACCAAAGCCCGGCTGGCTTTCCATCAGAGCCTTTTCACACAGCTCCCCGGCAGAGCCAGTCCACACAGCTCGCCAGCAGCACAGCCCAGCACACCGGGCTCCCTGGCCCTGCTCACCGGGCTCCCCCGCAAAGCACACGGAGGCCCCCAGCACCACAGACCGCCTGGCTGTCCATCAGAGCCTGTTCACACTGCTCCCCAGCAGAGCCTGTCAACACGGCTCCCCAGCACCACAGCCCAGCACACCGGGCTCCCCAGCCCAGCTCAACGGGCTCCCCAGCCCAGCACACCGGGCTACCCGGCCCAGCTCACCGGGCTCCCCAGCACAGCACACGGGGCCCCCCAGCACCACAGCCCGAATGTCTCCGCAGCAGAGCCTGTCTACACGGCTCCCCAGCAGCACAGCCCAGCACACCGCAGCACAGCCCGCCTGGCTCTCCATCAGAGCCTGTTCAAACCGCTCCCGATCAGATCCTGTCCACACGGCTCACCAGCAGCACAGCCCAGCACACCGGGCTCCATAGCCGATCTCACCGGGCTCCGCAGCACAGCACACGGGGCCCCCCAGCACCACAGCCCAGCACTCCGGGCTCCCCAGCACAGCACACGGGGGCCCCCAGCAACACAGCCCACCTGGCTCTCCAGCAGAGCCTGTTCAAACCGCTCCCCAGCCGAGCCTATCCACACGGCTCCCCAGCACCACAGCCCAGCACACCGGGCTCCCCAGCCCAGCTCAACGGGCTCCCCAGCACAGCACACGGGACAACCCAGCACCACAGCCCGCCTGGCTCTCCATCAGAGCCTGTTCACACCGCTCCCCAGCTGAGCCTGTCTACACGGCTCCCCAGCAACAAAGCCCAGCACACCGGGATCCCCAGCCCTGCTCACCGGGCTCCCCAGCACAGCACACGGGGGCCCCCAGCACCACAGCCAGCCTGGCACTCCATCAGAGCCTCTTCACACCGCTCCCCAGCAGAGCCTTTCCACATGGCTCCCCAGCACCACAGCCCAGCACACCGGGCTCCCCAGCCCTGCTCACCGGGCTCCGCAGCAGAGCACACGGGGGCCCCCAGCACCACAGCCCGCCTGGCTCTACATCAGAGCCTGTTCACACCGCTCACCAGCAGAGCCTGTCTACACGGCTCCCCAGCAGCACAGCCCAGCACACCGCAGCACAGCCCGCCTGGCTCTCCAGCAGAGACTTTTCACACCGCTCCCCAGCAGACCAGGTCAACACAGATCCCCAGCAGCAAAGAACAGCACACCGGGTTCCCCAGCACAGCACACGGGGGCCCCCAGCACCACGGCCCGCCTGGCTCTCAAGCAGAGCCTGTTCACTCCGCTCCCCAGCAGAGCCTGTCTACACGGCTCCCCAGCACCACAGCCCAGCACACCGGGCTGCCCAGCCCAGCTCACCGGGCTCTCCAGCACAGCACACGGGGCCCCCCAGCACCACAGCCCAAATGGCTCCCCTGCAGAGCCTGTTCAAACCAGACCCCAAGAGAGCCTGTCCACACGGCTCCCCAGCAGAACAGCCCAGCACACCGGGCTCCTCAACCCAGCTCGCCGGGCTCCCCAGCACAGCACAGGGGGGCCCCCAGCACAGCACACGGGGATTCCTCGCACCACAGCCCGCCTGGCTCTCCATCAGAGCGTGTTCAACCCTCTCCCAAGCAGAGCATGTCCACACGGCTTCCCGGCACCACAGCCCAGCACACTGGGCTCCGAAACCCAGCTCACTGGGCTCCCGAGTAAAGCACACGAGGGCCCCCAGCACCACAGCCCGGCTGGCTCTCCATCAGAGCCTGTTCACACCGCTCAACAGCACAGCCTGTCTACACGGCTCCCAATCACCACAGCCCAGCACACAGGGATCCCCAGCATAGCTCACCGGGCTCCTGAGCACAGCTCACGGGGGCCCCCAGCACCAAAGCCCGCCTGACTCTCCATCAGAGCCTGTTCACACCGCTCCCAAGCAGAGCCTGTTCAAACCACTCGCCAGCAGAGCCTGTCAACACGGCTCCCCAGAAGAGCCTGTCCACACGGCTTCCCAGCACCACAGCCCAGCACACCGGGCTCCACATCCCAGCTGAACGGGCTCCGCAGCACAGCACACGGGGGCCCCCAGCACCACAGCCAGCCTGGCTGTCCAGCAGAGCCTTTTAAAACCACTCCCCAGCAGAGCCTGTCCACACGGCTCCCCAGCACCACAGCCCAACACACCGGGCTCCCAAGGCCAGCTCAACAGGCTCCCCATCACAGCACACGGGGCCCCCTAGCACCACAGCCCGCCTGGCTGTCCAACAGAGCCTGTTCACACCACTCCCCAACAAAGCCTGTCTACAAGGCTCCCCAGCACCACAGCACAACACACCGGGATCCCCAGCCCAGCTCACCGGGCCCCCCAGCACAGCACACGGGGGCCCCCAACACCACAGCCCGCCTGGCTCTCCATCAGAGACTGTTCACACCGCTCTGCAGCAGAGCCTGTCTACACGGCTCCCCAGCACCACAGCCCAGCACACCGGGCTCCCCAGCCCTGCTCACCAGGCTCCCCAGCACAGCACACGGGGGCCCCCAGCACAGCTCACCAGGCTCCCCAGCACAGCAGACGGGGCCCCCCAGCACCACAGCCCGCCTGGCTTGCCATCAGAACCTATTCACAACTCTCCCCAGTAGAGCCTGTCCACACGGCTCCCCAGCACCACAGCCCTGCACACCGGGCTCCCCAGCCCAGCACACCGGGCTCCCCATCACAGCACACGGGTGCACCCAGCACCACAGCCCGCCTGGCTCTCCGGCAGAGCCTGTTCAAACCACTCCCCAGCAGAGCCTGTCCACACGGCTCCCCAGCACCAAAGCCCAGCACACCGGGCTCCACAGCCCAGCTCAACGGGCTCCTCAGCACAGAACAAGGGGCCCCCCAGCACCACACCCCGCCTGGCTCTCCATCAGAGCCTGTCCACACCGCTCCTCAGCAGAGCCTGTCCACACGGCTCCCCAGCACCACAGCCCTGCACACCGGGCTCCCCAGCCCAGCTCACCGGGCTCCCCATCACAGCACACAGGAGCCCCCAGCACCACAGCCCGCCTGGCTCTCCATCAGAGCCTGTTCACAACGCTCACCAGCAGAGCCTGTCCACAAGGCTCCCCAGCACCACAGCCCAGCACACCGGGCTCCCCAGCACAGCACACGGGGGCCCCCAGCACAGCACACGGCGACCCCAACACCACAGCCCGCCTGGCTTTCCATCAGAGCCTGTTCACACCGCTCCTCAGCAGAGCCGGTCCACACGGCTCCCCAGCAGCACACCCTAGGAAACCGTGCTCCCCAGCACAGCTCACCGGGCTCCCCAGCACAGCACACGGGGGGCCCCCTGCACCACAGCCCGCCTGGCTCTCCAGCAGAGCCTGTTCAAACCACTCCCAAGCAGAGCCTGTCCAAACGGCTCCCCAGCAGCACAGCCCAGCACACCGGGCTCCCCAGCCCAGCTCACTGGGCTCCCCAGCCCAGCTCACTGGGCTCCCCAGCACAGCACACGGGGGCCCCCAACACCACAGCCCTCCTGGCACTCCATCAGGGCCTATTCACACCGCTCCCCAGAAGAGCCTGTCAACACGGCTCCCCAGCACCACAGCCCAGCACACCGGGCTCCCCAGCCCAGCTCACCAAGCTCCCCAGCACAGCACACGGGGCCCCCCAGCACCACAGACCGCCTGGCTCTCCGGCAGAGCGTGTTTAAACCGCTCCCCAGCACAGCCTGTCTACACGGTTCCCCAGCGGCACAGCCCAGCACACCTTGCTCCCCAGCCCAGCTCACCGGGCTACCCAGCACAGACCACGGGGGCCCCCAGCACCACAGCCCGCCTGGCTCTAACGCAGAGGCTGTTCACACCACTCCCCAGCAGAGCCTGTCTACACCGCTCCCCAGAACCACAACCCAGCTCACCGGGCTCCCCAGCACAGCACACGGGGGCCCCCAGTACCACAGCCCGCCTGGCAAACCAGCAGACCCTGTTCAAACCACTCCCCAGCAGAGCCTGTCCACACGGCTCGCCAGCACCAACGCCCAACACACCGGGCTCCGAAGCCTAGCTAAACGGGCTCCCCAGCACAGCACACGGGGCCCCCCAGAACCAAGGGCGGCCTGGCTCTCCATCAGAGCCTTTTCACACCGCTGCCCAGCAGAGCCTGTCCACACGGCTCCCCAGCACCACAGCCCAGCTCACCAGGCTCTCCAGCACTGCAAACGGGGCCCCCCAGCACCACAGCCCGCATGGCTCTCGCGCAGAGCCTGTTCAAACCACTCCCCAGTAGAGCCTGTACACACGGCTCCCCAGCACCACAGCCCAGCACACCGGGCTCCCCAGCCCAGCTCAACGGGCTCCCACGCACAGCACACGGGGCCCCCCAGCACAGCAGACGGGGCTTCCCAGCAACACATCCCGCCTTGCGGTCCATCAGAGCCTGTTCACTCCACTCCCCAGCAGAGCCTGTTCAAACCACTCGCCAGCAGAGCCTGTCCACACCGCTCCCAAGCAGAGCCTGTTCACACAGCTCCCCAGCACCACAGCCCAGCACACCGGGCTCCCCAGCCAGGCTCAACGGGCTCCCCAACACAGCACACGGGGCCCCCCAGGAGAGCCTGTCAACACGGTTGGCCAGCACCACAGCCCAGCACACCGGGCTCGCCAGCCAAGCTCACCGGGCCCCCCAGCACAGCACACTGGGGCCCCCAGCACCACAGCTCGCCTGGCTCTCCATCAGAGCCTGTACACACAGATCCGCAGCAGAGCCTGTCTACACGGTTCGCCAGCACGACAGCCCAGCACACCGGGCTCCCCAGCCCTGCTCAACGGGCTCCCGAGCAAAGGACACGGGGGCCCCCAGCACCACAGCCCGCCTGGCTCTCTATCAGAGCCTGTTCACACCGCTCCCCAGCAGAGCATGTCTTCATGGTTCGCAAGCACCACAGCCCAGCACACCGGGCTCCCAAGCCCAGCTCACCGGGTTCCCCAGCACAGCACGCGAGGGCCCCAAGCACCACAGTCCGCCTGGCTCTCCAGCAGAGCCTATTCACAACGCTCCCCAGCAGGGCCTGTCCACACGGCTCCCCAGCAGCACAGCCCAGCACACCGGGCTCCCCAGCACAGCACACGGGGGCCCCCAGCACCACAGCCCGCCTGGTTTAAATCAGAGCATGTTCAACCCTCTCCCCAGCAGAGCCTGTACACACAGCTCCCCAGCACCACAGCCCAGCACACCGGGCTCCCCAGCCCAGCTCAACGGGCTCCCGAGCACAGCACACGGGGGCCCCCAGCACAACAGCCCGCCTGGCTCTCCATCAGAGCCTATTCACACCGCTCCCAAGCAGAGCCTGTCTACACGGTTCGCAAACACCACAGCCCAGCACACCAGGCTCCCCAGCCCATCTCAACGGGTTCCCGACGACAGCACACGGTGGCCCCCAGCACCACAGCGTGCCTGGCTCTCCATCAGAGCCTGTTCAAACCACTCCCCAGCAGAGCCTGTCCACTCGGCTCCCAGACACCACAGCCCAGATAACCGGGCTCGCCAGCTCATCTCACCGGGCACCCCAGAACAGCACACGGGGGCCCCCAGCACCACAGCCCGCCTGGCTCTCCATCAGAGCCTGTTCACACCGTTCCCCAGCAGAGCTTGTCCACACGGCTCCCAAGCAGAGCCTGTCTACACGGCTACCCAGCAGCACAGCCCAGCACACCGGGCTTCCTGGCCAAGCTCAACGGGCTCCCCAGCACAGCACACGGGGCTTCCCAGCACCACAGCCCGCCTGGCTCTAAATCAGAGCCTGTTCACTCCGCTCCCCAGCGGAGTCTGGGGGAGCGGGCTCCCCAGCAGCACAGCCCAGCACACCGGACTCCCCAGCACTGGACACGGGGGCCCCCAGAACCACAGGCCGCCTGGCTCTCCAGGAGAGCCTGTTCACTCCGCTCCCCAGCAGACCCTGTCCACAGGGCTCCCCAGCACGACAGCCCAGCACACCGGGCTCCCAAGCCGATCTCACAGGGCTCCCCAGCACAGCACACGGGGCCCCCCAGCACCACAGCCCGCCTGGCTCTACAGCAGAGCCTGTTCACACCGCTCCCAAGCAGGTCCTGTCCACACTGCTCCCCAGCAGAACAGCCCAGCACACCGGGCTCCCCAGCCTTGCTCACCGGGCTCCCCTGCACCACAGCCCGCCTGGGTCTCCATCAGAGCCTGTTCACACCGCTCCCCAGCAGAGCTTGTCTACACGGCTCCCCAGCACCACAGCCCAGCACACCGGGCTCCCCAGCCCAGCTCAACGGGCTCCCCGGCACAGCACACGGGCCCCCCCAGCACAGCACAGGGGCCCCCCAAGCAAAGCGCAAGGGGCTTCCCAGCACAACAGCCCGCCTGGCTCTCCATCAGAGCCTGTACAAAACTCTCCTCAGCAGAGCCTGTCCGCACGGCTGCCCAGCACCACAGCCCAGCACACCGGGCTCCCCAGCACAGCACATGGAGGCCCCCAGCACCACAGCCCACCTGACTCTCCATCAGAGCCACTTCACACCTCTGCCCAGCAGAGCCTGTCTACACGGCTCCCCAGCACCACAGCCCAGCACACCGGGCTCCCCAGTCCAGCTCACCGGGCTCCCCAGCACAGAACACGTGGCCCCCCAGCACCACAGCCCGCCTGGCTCTCCATCAGAGCCTGTTCAACCCTCTCCCCATCAGAGCCTGTTCACACGGCTCCCCAGCAGCACGGCCCAGCACACCGGGCTCCCAAGCACAGCACACGGGGGCCCCCAGCACGGAACACGGGGGCCCCCAGCACAGCACACGGGGGCCCCCAGCACAGCACACGGGGGCCCCCAGCACCACAGCCCGCGTTGCTCTCCAGTAGAGCCTGTTCAAACCACTCCCCAGCACAGCCTGTCAACAAGCCTCCCCAGTAGCACAGCGCAGAACACCGGGCTCCCCAGCCCAGCTCACCGGGCTCCCCAGCACAGCACACGGGGCCCACAACACCACAGCCCGCATGGCTTTCCATCAGAGCCTGTTCACACCGCTCCTAAGCAGAGCCTTTCCACACGGCTCCCCAGCAGCACACCCTAGGACACCGGGCTCCCCAGCCCAGCACACCGGGCTCCCCAGCACAGCACACGGGGCCCACCAGCACCACAGCCCGAATGGCTCCCCAGCAGAGCCTGTCCACACGGCTCCCCAACACCACAGCCCAGCAAACCTGGCTCCCCAGCCCTGCACACCGGGCTCCCCAGCCAAGCTCAAAGGGCTGCCCAGCGCAGCACACGGGGCCCCCCAGAACCACAGCCCGCCTGGCTCTCCATCAGAGCCTGTACAACCGTCTCCCCAGCAGAGCCTGTCCACACTGCTCCCCAGCACCACAGCCCAACACACCGGGCTCCCCAGCCCATCTCAACGTGCTCCCCACCACAGCACACGCGGGCCCCCAGCACCACAGCACGCCTGGCTGTTAATCAGAGCCTGTCTACACGGCTCCCCAGCAACACAGCCGAGCACAGCGGGCTCCCCAGCCCAGCACACCGGGCTCCCCAGCCAACCTCACCGGACCCCCAGCAAAGCACGGGGGCCACCAACACCACACCACGCCTGGATTTCGTTCAGAGCCTGTTCACACCGCTCCCCAGCAGAGCCTGTCTACACGGCTCCCCAGCACAACAGCCCAGCACACCGGGCTCCCCAGCCCAGCTCACCGGGCTCCCCAGCACAGCACACGGGCCCCCCCAGCACCATAGCCCGCCTGGCTCTCCAGCAGAGCGTGTTCAACCCTCTCACCAGCAGAGCCTGTCCACACGGCTCCCCAGCACCACAGCCCAGCACACCGGGCTCCCCAGCCCAGCTCACCGGGCTCCCCAGCACGGCACACGGGGCCCCCCAGCACAACAGCCCGCCTGGCTGTCCAGCAGAGCCTTTTCAAACCACTCCCCAGCAGAGCCTGTCCACACGGCTCCCCAGTACCACAGCCCATCACACTGGGCTCTCCAGCCCAGCTCAACGGGCTCACCAGCACAGCACACGGGGCCCCCCAGCACCACAGCCCGCCTGGCTCTCCATCAGAGCCTGTTCACACCGCTCCACAGCAGAGCCTGTCCACACGGCTCCCCAGCACCACAGCCCAGCACACCGGGCTCCCCAGCCCAGCTCACCGGGCTCCCCAGCACAGCACACGGGGGCCCTCCGCACCACAGCCCGCCTGGCTTTCCAGCAGAGCCTTTTCAAGCCACTCCCAAGCAGAGCCTGTCCACACGGCTCCCAAGCAGCACAGGCCAGCACACCGGGCTCACCAGCCCAGCTCACCGGACTCCCCAGCACAGCACACTGGGGCCCCCAGCAACACAGCGCGCCTTGCTCTCCAGCAGAGCCTGTTGAAACCGCTCCCCAGCAGAGCCTGTCCACACGGCTCCCCAGATGCACAGCCCAGCACACCGGGCTCCCCAGCCCAGCTCACCGGGCTCCCCAGCCCACCACACGTGGGCCCCCAGCACCACAGCCCGCCTGGCTCTCCAGCAGAGCCTGTTCAAACCACTCCCCAGAAGAGCCTGTCTACACGGCTCGCAAGCAGCCCCGCACACCGCAGCACAGCCCACCTGGCTCTCCATCAGAGCCTGTTCACACCGCTTCCCCGCAGACCCTGTCCACACGGCACCCCAGCAGCTCAGCCCAGCACACCGGGCCCCGCAGCCCAGCTCACATGGCTACCGAGCACAGCACACGGGGGCCCCCCAGCACAACAGCCAGCCTGGCTCTCCATCAGAGCCTTTTCACACCGCTTCCCCGCAGACCCTGTCCACACGGCACCCCAGCAGCTCAGCCCAGCACACCGGGCCCCGCAGCCCAGCTCACATGGCTACCGAGCACAGCACACGGGGGCCCCCCAGCACCACAGCCCGCCTGGTTCTCCATCAGAGCCTTTTCATACCGCTTCCCAGCAGACCCTGTCCACACGGAACCCCAGCAGCTCAGTCCAGCAAACCGGGCTCCCCAGCCCAACTCACCTGGCCCCCCAGCAAAGCACACGGGGCCCCCCAGCACCACAACCCGCCTGGCTCTCCATCAGTGCCTGTTCACACCGCTCCCCAGCAGAGCCTGTTCACACCGCTCCCCAGCAGAGCCTGTCTACACGGCTCCCCATCACCAAAGCCCAGAACACCGGGCTCCCCAGCACCACAGCCGAGCACACGGGGCTCCCCAGCCCAGCACACCGGGCTCCCCAGAACAGCAGACGGGGCCCCCCAGCACCACAGCCCGAATGGCTCCCCAGCAGAGCCTGTCTACACGGCTCCCCCAGCACCACAGCCCAGCACACCGGGTTCCCCTGCCCAGCACACCGGGCTCCCCAGCACAGCACACGGGGCCCCCCAGAACAGCACACGGGGCTTCCCAGCACCACAGCCCGCCTGACTCTCCATCAGAGCCTCTTCACACCGCTCCCCAGCAGAGCCTGTCTACACGGCTCCCCAGCACCACAGCCCAGCACACCGGGCTCCCCATCCCAGCTCAACATGCTCCCCAGCACAGCACACGGGGCCCCCCAGCACCACAGCCTTCCTTACTCTCCATCAGTGCCTTTTCACACCGCTCCGCAGCAGAGCCTGTCGACACGGCTCACCAGCACCACAGCCCAGCACACCGGGCTCCCCAGCCCAGCTCAACGGGCTCCCAAGCATAGCACACGGGGTCCCCAAGCACCACAGCCCGCCTGGTTCTCCAGCAGAGCCAGTTCACCCCGCTCCCCAGCAGAGCCTGTCCACACGGCTCCCCAGCAGCACAGCCCAGCAGGCCGGGTTCCCCAGCACAGCACACGGGGGCCCCCAGCACCACAGCCCGCCTGGCTCTCCAGCAGAGCCTGTTCACACCGCTGACAAGCAGAGCCTGTCTACACGGCTCCCCAGCACCACAGCCCAGCACACCGGGCTCCCCAGCCCAGCTCACCGGGCTCCCCAGCACAGCACACGGGGGCCCCCGGCACCACAGCCCACCTGGCTCTCCAGCAGAGCCTGTTCAAACCACTCCCCAGCACAGCCTGTCAACACGCCTCCCCAGCAGCAAATCCCAGAACACTGGGCTCCCCAGCCCAGCTCACCGGGCTCCCTGGGACATCACACGGGGGCCCCCAGCACCACAGCCTGCCTGGCTCTCCAGAAGAGCCTGTTCAAGCCATTCCCCAGCAGAGCCTGTCCACACGGCTCCCAAGCAGCACAGCCCAGCTCACCGGGATCCCCAGCACAGCACACGGGAGCCCCCAGCACCACAGCCCGCCTGGCTCTCCAGCAGAGACTGTTCACACCGCTCCCGAGCAGAGCATGTCCACACGGCTCCCCAGCAGCACAGCCCAGTTCACAGGCCTCCCCATCACAGAACACGAGGCCCCCCAGCACCACAGCCCTCCTGGCTCTCCAGCAGAGCCTATTCACACCGCTCCCCAGCTGACCCTGTCCACACGGCTCACCAGCACCACAGATAAGCACACCGGGCTCCCCAGCCCAGCTCAACGGGCTCCCAAGCATAGCACACGGGGTCCCCAAGCACCACAGCCCGCCTGGTTCTCCAGCAGAGCCAGTTCACCCCGCTCCCCAGCAGAGCCTGTCCACACGGCTCCCCAGCAGCACAGCCCAGCACACCGGGCTCCCCAGCCCAGCTCACCAGGGTCCCCAGCACAGAACACGGGGCCCCCCGGCACCACAGCCCGATACGCTCTCCAGCAGAGAATGTTCAAGCCACCCCCCAGAAGAGCCTGTCCACACCGGGCTCCCCAGCACAGCTCACCAGGCTCCCCAGCACAGCACACGGTGGCCCCTAGCACCACAGCCCGGCTGGCTTTCCATCAGAGCCTTTTCACACAGCTCCCCGGCAGAGCCAGTCCACACAGCTCGCCAGCAGCACAGCCCAGCACACCGGGCTCCCTGGCCCTGCTCACCGGGCTCCCCCGCAAAGCACACGGAGGCCCCCAGCACCACAGACCGCCTGGCTGTCCATCAGAGCCTGTTCACACTGCTCCCCAGCAGAGCCTGTCAACACGGCTCCCCAGCACCACAGCCCAGCACACCGGGCTCCCCAGCCCAGCTCAACGGGCTCCCCAGCCCAGCACACCGGGCTACCCGGCCCAGCTCACCGGGCTCCCCAGCACAGCACACGGGGCCCCCCAGCACCACAGCCCGAATGTCTCCGCAGCAGAGCCTGTCTACACGGCTCCCCAGCAGCACAGCCCAGCACACCGCAGCACAGCCCGCCTGGCTCTCCATCAGAGCCTGTTCAAACCGCTCCCGATCAGATCCTGTCCACACGGCTCACCAGCAGCACAGCCCAGCACACCGGGCTCCATAGCCGATCTCACCGGGCTCCGCAGCACAGCACACGGGGCCCCCCAGCACCACAGCCCAGCAAACCGGGCTCCCCAGCACAGCACACGGGGGTCCCCAGCAACACAGCCCGCCTGGCTCTCCAGCAGAGCCTGTTCAAAACACTCCCCAGCAGAGTCTGTCCACACGGCTCCCCAGCAGCACAGCCCAGCACACCGGGCTCGCCAGCACAGCAGACGGGGGCCCCCAGCACAGCACACGGGGGCCCCCAACACCACAGGAAGCCTTGCTCTCCATCAGAGCCTGTTCAAACCACTCGCCAGCAGAGCCTGTCCACAAGGCTCCCCAGCAGTACACAGCCCAGCAGACCGGGCTCCATAGCCGAAATGACCAGGCTCCGCAGCACAGCACATGGGGCACCCCAGCACCACAGCCCGCCTGGCTCTCCAGCAGAGCCTGTTCAAACCACTCCCCAGCACAGCCTGTCAACACACCTCCCCAGCAGCACAGCCCAGCACACCGGGCTCCCCCGCCCAGCTCACCGGGCCCCCCAGCAAAGCACACGGGGGCCGCCAAAACCACAGCACGCCTGGCTCTCCATCAGAGCCTGTTCACACGGCTCCCCAGCAGAGCCTGTCCACACGGCTCCCCAGCACCACAGCCCAGCTCAACGGGCTCCCCAGCACAGCACACGGGGCCCCCCAGGAAAGCACACGGGCGCCCCCAGCACAGCACACGGGGCCTCCCAGCACAACAGCCCGCCTGGCTCTCCATCAGAGCCTGTACAAAACTCTCCTCAGCAGAGCCTGTCCAGACGGCTCCCCAGCACCACAGCCCAGCACACCGGGATCCCCAGCACAGCACATGAGGGCCCCCAGCAACACAGCCCGCCTGGCTCTCAGTCAGGGCCTGTTCAAACCACTCCCCAGCAGAGCCTGTGAACACGCCTCCCCAGCAGCACAGCCCAGCACACCGGGCTCCCCCGCCCAGCTCACCGGGCCCCCCAGCAAAGCACACGGGGGCCCCCAACACCACAGCACGCCTGGCTCTCCATCAGAGCCTGTTCACACGGCTCCCCAGCAGAGCCTGTCCACACGGCTCCCCAGCACCACAGCCCAGCTCAACGGGCTCCCCAGCACAGCACACGGGGCCCTCCAGGAAAGCACACGGGCGCCCCCAGCACAGCACACGGGGCCTCCCAGCACAACAGCCCGCCTGGCTCTCCATCAGAGCCTGTACAAAACTCTCCTCAGCAGAGCCTGTCCACACGGCTCCCCAGCACCACAGCCCAGCACACCGGGATCCCCAGCACAGCACATGCGGGCCCCCAGCAACACAGCCCGCCTGGCTCTCAATCAGAGCCTGTTCAAACCACTCCCCAGCAGAGCCTGTCCACATGGCTCCCCAGCAGCATAGCCCAGCACACCGGGCTCCCCAGCCCAGCACACGGGGCCCCCCAGCACCACAGCCCGCCTGGCGCTCCATCAGAGCCTGTTCACACCGCTCCCCAGCAGAGCCTATTCACTCCGCTCCCCAGCAGAGCCTGTCTACACGGCTCCCCAGCACCACAGCCCAGCTCACTGGGCTCCCCAGCAACGCACACGGGGCCCCCCAACACCACATCCCACCTGGCTCTCCATCAGAGCCTGTTCACACCGCTCCCCAGCAGAGCCTGTCCACACGGCTCCCCAGCAGCACAGCCCAGCACACCGGGATCCCCAGCCAAGCTCACCGGGCTCCCTAGCACAGCACACGAGGGCCCCCGGCACCACAGCCCAGCACACCGGGCTCCCCAGCACAGCACACGGCGCTCCCCAGCACCACAGCCCGCCTGGCTATCCATCAGAGCCTGTTCACACCCGTCGGCAGCAGAGCCTGTCTACACGGCTCCACAGCACAAAAGCCCAGCTCACCGGGCTCCCCAGCACAGCACACGGGGCCCCCAAGCACAACAGGCCGCCTGGCTCTTCATCAGAGCCTGTTCAAACCACTCCCATGCAGAGTCTGTCCACACGGCTCCCCAGCAGCACAGCCCGGCACACCGGGCTCCTCCGCCCAGCTCACCGGGGTCCCCAGCACAGCAAACGTGGGCCCCCCAGCACCACAGCCCACCTGGCTCTCCATCAGATCCTGTTCACACCGCTCCCCAGCAGAGCCGGTCCACACGCCTCCCCAGCACCACAGCCCAGCTCACCGGGCTCCCCAGCACAGCACACGGGGCCCCCCAGCACAACAGCCCGCCTGGCTCTCCATCTGAGCCTGTTCACACCGCTCCCCAGCAGAGCCTGGTTACACGGCTCCCCAGCAGCACAGCCCAGCACACCGGGATCCCCAGCACAGCACACGGTGGCCACCAGCACCACAGCCCGCCTGGCTCTCCATCAGAGCCTGTTCACACCGCTCCCCAGCAATGCCTGTCCACACGGCTCCCCAGCACACCGGCCTCCCCAGCACAGCACACGGGGCCCCCAAGAAATACAGCCTGCCTGGCTCTCCATCAGAGCCAGTTCAAACCGCTCCCCAGCAGAGCCTGTCCACGCTGCTCCCCAGCAGCACAGCCCAGCACAACGCACCACAGCACGCCTGACTCTCCAGCAGAGCCTAATCACACCACTCCCCAGCAGAGCCTATGTACACGGCTCCCCAGCAAGACAGCCCAGCACACCGGGCTATCCAGCCCATCTCACCGGGCTCCCCAGCACAGCACACGGGGGCCCCCAGCACCACAGCCCGCCTGGCTCTCCAGCAGAGCCTGTTCAAACCACTCCCCAGAAGAGCCTGTCCACACGGCTCCCCAGAAACACAGCCCAGCACACCGGGCTCCCCAGCCCAGCTCACCGGGCTCCCCAGCATAGCACACGGGGGCCCCCAGCAACACAGCGCGCCTTGCTCTCAAGCAGAGCCTGTTCAAACCGCTCCCCAGCAGAGCCTGTCCACACGGCTCGCCAGCAGCACAGCCAAGTACACCGGGCTCCAGAGCACAGCACACGGGGCTCCCCAGCACCACAGCCCGCCTGGCTCTCCATTAGAGCCTGTTCACACGGCTCCCCAGGAGCACAGCCCGCCTGGCTCTCCAGCATAGCCTGTTCACACCCCTCCCCAGCAGAGCCTGTCCACGCTGCTCCCCAGCAGCACAGCCCAGAAAACCGGACTCCCCGTCCATGCTCACCGGGCTCCCCAGCACAGCACACGGGGCCCACCAGCACCACAGCCTGCCTGGCTCTCCATCAGAGCCATTTCACAGCGCTCCGCAGCAGAACTTGTCCACACGGCTCCCCAGCAGAAAAGCCCAGAACACCGGGGTCCCCAGCACAGCACACGGGGGCCCCCAGCACCACAGCCCGCCTGGCTCTCCATCAGAGCCTGTTCAACCCTCTCCCCAGCAGAGCCTGTCCACACGGCTCTCCAGCACCACAGCTGAGCACACCGGGCTCCCCAGCCCAACTCAACGGGCTCCCCAGCACAGCACACGGGCCCCCCCTGCACAGCACACGGGGCTTCCCAGCACAACAGTCCTCCTGGCTCTCCATCAGAGCCTGTTCAACCCTCTCCCCAGCAGAGCCTGTCCACACGGCTTCACAGCACCACAGCCCAGCACACTGGGCTCCGAAGCCCAGCTCACTTGGCTCCCGAGTACAGCACACGGGGGCCCCCAGCACCACAGCCCGCCTGGCTCTCCATCAGAGCCTGTTCACACCGCTCAACAGCACAGCCTCTCTACACGGCTCCCCATCACCACAACCAAGCACACAGGGATCCCCTTCCCAACTCACCGGGCTCCTGAGCACAGCTCACGGGGGCCCCCAGCACCACAGCCCGCCTGGCTCTCCATCAGGTCCTGTTCACACCCCTCCACAGCAGAGCTTGTCTACACGGCTCCCCAGCACAAAAGCCCAGCACACCGGGCTCCCCAGCCCAGCTCACCGGGCTCCCCAGCACAGCACACGGGGACGCCCAGCACCACAGCCCGCCTGGCTCTCCAGCAGAGCCTGTTCACACCGCTCCCCAGGAGAGCCTGTCTACACGGCTCCCTAGCAGAACAGCCCAGCACACCGGGCTCCTCTGCCCAGCACACCGGGCTCCCCAGCACCACAGCCCGCCTTGCTCTCCATCAGAGCCTGTTCAAACCACTCCCCAACAGAGCCTGTCCACACGGCTCCCCAGCACCACAGCCCAGCACACTGGGCTCCCCAGCAGCAGCTAAACGGGCTCCCAGTATAGCACACGGTCCCCCCCTGCACCACAGCCCGCCTGGCTCTCCATCAGAGCCGGTTCAAACCACTCCCCAGCAGAGCGAGTCGACACGGCTCCCAAGCACCATAGCCCAGCACACTGGGCTCCCCAGCCCAGCTCACAGGGCTCCCCAGGACAGCACACGGGGCCCCCAGCACCATAGCCCGCCTGGCTCTCCAACAAAGCCTGTTCAGACCCCTCCACAGCAGAGCCTGTCTACACGGCTCCCCAGCACAACAGCCCAGCACACCGGGCTCCCCAGCCCAGCTCACCGGGCTCCCCAGCACAGCACACGGGCCCCCCCAGCACCATAGCCCGCCTGGCTATCCATCAAAGCCTGTTCACACCGCTCCCCAGCAGAGCCTGTCTACACGGCTCCCCATCACCACAGCCCAGAACACCGGGCTCCCCAGCCCAGCTCACCGGTCTCCCCAGGACAGCACACGGGGCTTCCCAGCACAACAGCCCGCCTGGCTCTCCATCACAGCCTGTTCACTCCGCTCCCCAGCAGAGCCTGTTCAAACCACTCGCCAGCGGAGCCTGTCCACACGGCTCCCCAGCAGAGCCTGTCCACACGGCTCCCAAGCACCACAGCCCAGCACACCGGGCTACACATCCCAGCTCAACGGGCTCCGCAGCACAGCACACGGGGCCCCCCAGCACCACAGCCCAAATGGCTCCCCAGCAGAGTCTATCTACACGGCTCCCCAGCACCACAGCCCAGCACACGGTGCTCCCCAGCAAAGCACACGGGGGCCCCCAGCAGAGCACACCGGGCTCCCCAGCCCAGCTCACCGGGCTCCCCAGCACAGCACACGGGCCCCCCCAGCACCATAGCCCGCCTGGCTATCCATCAAAGCCTGATCACACCGCTCCCCAGCAGAGCCTGTCTACACGGCTCCCCATCACCACAGCCCAGCACACCGGGCTCCCCAGCCCAGCTCACCGGTCTCCCCAGGACAGCACACGGGGCTTCCCAGCACAACAGCCCGCCTGGCTCTCCATCAGAGCCTGTTCACTCCGCTCCCCAGCAGAGCCTGTTCAAACCACTCGCCAGCGGAGCCTGTCCACTCGGCTCCCCAGCACCACAGCCCAGCACACCGGGCTCCCCAACCCAGTTCACCGGGCTCCCCGGCACAGCACACAGGGGCCCCCAGCACCACAGCCCGCCTGGCTCTCCAGCTTAGCCTGTTCACACCGCTCCCCAGCAGAGCCTGTCCACACGGCTCCCCAGCACCACAGCCCAGCACACCGGGCTCCCCAGCACAGCACACGGGGCCCCCCAGCACCACAGCCCGCCTGGCTCTCCAGCTTAGCCTGTTCAAAACACTCCCCAACAGAACCTGTTCTCACGGCTCCCAAGCAGCACAGCCCAGCACTCCGGGCTCCCCAGCACAGCTAACGGGGGCACCCAGCGTAACAGCCCGCCTGGCTCTCCAGCAGAACCTGTTCAAACCACTCCCCAGCAGTGCCGGCCCACACGGCTCCCCAGCAGCACAGCCCAGCTCACCGGGCTCCCCAGCGCAGCACACGGGGGCCCCCAGCACTACAGCCCGCCTGGCTCTCCATCAGAGCCTTTTCACACCGCTCCCCAGCATAGCCTGTCCACACGGCTCCCCAGCAGCACGGCCCAGCACACCGGGCACCCCAGCCCAGCTCACTGGGTTCCCCAGCACAGAACACGGGGCCCCTCAGCACCACAGCCCGCCTGGCTCTCCAGCAGAGCCTTTTCAAACCACTCCCCAGCAGAGCCTGTACACACGGCTCCCCAGGAGCACAGCCTTGCACACCGGGCTCCTCAGCCCAGCTCACGGGGCTCCCCAGCACAGCACACGGGGCCCCTCAGCACCACAGCCCCCCTGGCTCTCCAGCAGAGCCATTTCAAACCACTCCCCAGCAGAGCCTGTCCACACGGCTCCCCAGCACCACAGCCCAACACACCGGGCTCTGAAGCCCAGCTCAACGGGCTCCCCAGCACAGCACACGGGGCCGCCCAGCACCACAGCCCACCTGGCTCTCGATCAGAGCCTGTTCAAACCACTCCCCCAGCAGAGCCTGTCCACACGGCTCCCCAGCACCACAGCCGAGCACACCGGGCTCCCCAGCCCAGCTCAACGGGCTCCCCAGCACAGCACACGGGGCCCCCCAGCACAGCACACGGGCCCCCCCAGCACAGCACACTGGGCTTCCCAGCACAACAGCCCGCCTGGCTCTCCATCAGAGCCTGTACAAAACTCTCCTCAGCAGAGCCTGTCCACACGGCTCCCCAGCACCACAGCCCAGCACACCGGGATCCCAAGCAAAGCACATGGGGGCCCCCAGCAACACAGCCCGCCTGGCAATCCAGCAGAGCCTGTTCACACCGCTCCCCAGCAGAGCCTTTCCACGCTGCTCCCCAGCACCACAGCCCAGCACACCGGGATCACCAGCACAGCACATGGGGGCCCCCAGCAACACAGCCCGCCTGGCTCTCAATCAGAGCCTTTTCAAACCACTCCCCAGCAGAGCCTGTCCACATGGCTCCCCAGCAGCACAGCCCAGCACACCGGGCTCCCCAGCCCAGCACACGGGGCCCCCCAGCACCACAGCCCACCTGGCGCTCCATCAGAGCCTGTTCACACCGCTCCCCAGCAGAGCCTTTCCACGCTGCTCCCCAGCACCACAGCCCAGCACACCGGGCTCCCCAGCCCTGCTCACCCGGCTCCCCAGCACAGCACACGGGGGCCCCCAGCACAGCTCACCGGGCTCCCCTAAACCACAGCCCGCCTGGCTCTCCATCAGAGCCTGTTCAACCCTCTCCCCAGCAGAGCCTGTCCACACGGCGCCCCAGCACAACACCCCAGGACACCGGGCTCTCCAGCCCAGCTCACTTGGCTCCCCAGGACAGAACACGGGGCCCCTCAGCACCACAGCCCGCCTGGCTCTCCATCAGAGCCTGTCTACATGGCTCCGCAGCACAACAGCCCAGCACACCGGGCTCCCCAGCCAAGCTCACCGGGCTCCCCAGCACAGCACACTGGGCCCCCCAGCACCAATGCCCGCCTGGCTCCCTAGCGGAGCCTGTCCACACGGCTCCCCAGCAGCACAGCCCAGAACACCGGGATCCCCAGCACAGCACACGGGGGCCCCAAGCACAACAGCCCGCCTGGCTCTCCAGCTTAGCCTCTTCACACCGCTCCCCAGCAGATCTTGTCTACACGGCTCCCCAGCACCACAGCCCAGCACACCGGGCTCCCCAGCAAAGCACACGGGGGCCCCCAGCACCACAGCCCGCCTGGCTCTCCAGTTGAGCCGTTTCAAACCACTGCCCAGCAGAGCCTGTCCACACGGCTACCCAGCAACACAGCCCAGCACACTGGGCTCCCCAGCCCAGATCACCGGGCTCCCCAGCACAGCACACGGGGGCCCCCAACACCACAGCCCACCTGGCTCTCCATCAGGGCGTGATCACACTGCTCCCCAGCAGAGCCCGTCCACACGGCTCCCCAGCACCACAGCCCAGCACACCGGGCTCCCCAGCCCAGCTCACCGGGCTCCCCAACACAGCATACGGGGGCCCCCAGCAACACAGCGCGCCTTGCTCTCCAGCAGAGCCTGTTCAAACCGCTCCCCAGCAGAGCCTGTCCACACGGCTCCCCAGCAGCACAGCCCAGCACACCGGGCTCCCAAGCCCAGCCCAACGGGCTCCCCAGCACAGCACACGGTGGCCCCCAGCACCACAGCCAGCCTGGCTCTCCATCAGAGCCTGTTCACACCGCTCCCCTGCAGAGCCTGTCTACACGGCTCCCCAGCAGCACAGCCCAGCACACCGCATCACAGCCCGCCTGGCTCTCCCACAGAGCCTGTTCACACAGCTCCCCAGCAGAGCCTGTCCACGCGGCTCACCAGCAGCACAGCCCAGCTTACCGGGCTCCCCTGCACAGCACACGGGGCCCCACAGCACCACAGCCCGCCTGGCTCTCCAGCAGAGCCTGTTCAAACCACTCGCCAGCAGAGCCTTTCCACACGGCTCCCCAGCAGCAGAGCCCAGCTCACCGGTCTCCCCAGCCCACCTCACCTTTCCCCACAGCACAGCACACGGGGGCCCCCACCATCACAGCCCGCCTGGCTCTCCATCAGAGCCTGTTCACACCGCTCCCCAGCAGAGCCTGTCTACACGGATCCCCATCAGCACAGCCCAGCACACCGGGCTCCCCGGCCCAGCCCACCGGGCTCCCCAGCACAGCACACGGCCCCCCCAGCACCACAGCCCGCCTGGCTCTAAAGCAGAGCCTGTTCAAACCACTCCCCAGCAGAGCCTTTCCACACGGCTCCCCAGCACCACAGCCTAACACACCGGGCTCCCCAGCCCCGCTCAACGGGCTCCCCAGGACAGCACACGGGGCCCCCCAGCACAACAGCCCGCCTGGCTCTCCATCAGAGCCTGTCCACATGGCTTCCCAGCACCACAGCCCAGCACACTGGGCTCCGAAGCCCAGCTCACTGGGCTCCCGAGCACAGCACACGGGGGCCCCCAGTACCACAGCCCGGCTGGCTCTCCATCAGAGCCTTTTCACACCGCTCCCCGGCAGAGCCTATCAACACAGCTCCCCAGCACCACAGCCCAGCACACCGGGCTCCTCAGCCCAGCTCACAGGGCTCCCCAGAACAGAACAAGGGGGCCCCCAGCACCACAGCCCGCCTGGCTATCCAGCAGAGCCTTTTCAAACCACTCCCCAGCATAGCCTTTCCACACGGTTCCCTAGCACCAAAGCCCAACACACCGGGCTCCCCAGCCAAGATCAACGGGCTCCCCAGCAAAGCACACGGGGCCCCCCAGAACCACAGCCAGGTTGGCTCTCCATCAGAGCCTATTCACACCGCTCCCCAGGAGAGCCTGTCCTCACGGCTCCCCAGCAGCACAGTCCAGCATACCGGGCTACCCAGCCCAGCTCACCAGGGTCCCCAGCACAGAACAAGGGGCGCCCAAGGACCACAGCCCGCCTGGGTCTCAAGCAGAGCCTGTTCAAACCACCCCCCAGCAGAGCCTGTCCACACAGCTCCCCAGCACCAGAGCCCAGCACACCGTGCTCCCCAGCCCAGCTCACCGTGGCCCCAAACACAGCACAAGGGGGCCCCCAGCACCACAGCCCGCCTGGCTCTCCATCAGAGCCTGTTCACACCGTTCCGAGCATAGCCTGTCTACACGGCTCCCCAGCACCACAGCCAAGCACACAGGGATCCCCTTCCCAGCTCACCGTGCTCCTGAGCACAGCTCAAGGGGGCCCCCAGCACCTTAGCCAGCCTGGCTCTCCATCAGGGCCTGTTCAGACCCCTCCGCAGCAGAGCCTGTCTACACGGCTACCCAGCACAAAAGCCCAGCACACCGGGCTAACCAGCCCAGCTCACAGGGCTCCCCTGCACAACACACGGGGCCCCCCATCACCACAGCCCGCCTGGCTCTCCATCAGAGCCTGTCTACACGGCTCCCCAGCACCACAGCCCGCCTGACTCTACATCAGAGCCTGTTCACACAGCTCTCCAGCAGAGCCTGTCCACACGGCTACCCAGCACCACAGCCCAGCACACCGGGCTTTCCAGCCCAGCTCACCAGGCTCCCCAGCACAGCACACGGGGCCCCCCAGCACCAGAGCCCGCCTGGCTCTCCATCAGAGCCTGTTCAAACCTGTCTCCAGCACCATAACACAGCACACCGGGCTCCCCAGCCCAGCTCACCGTGCTACCCGGGACATCACACGGGGGCCCCCAGCACCATAGCCCGCCTTGCTCTCCAGATGAGCCTGTTCAAACCATTCCCCAGCAGAGCCTGTCCACACGGCTCCCCAGCAGCAAAGCCCAGCTCACCGGGCTCCGCAACCCACCTCACCGGACTCCCCAGCACAGCACACGGGGGCCCCCAGCACCACAGCCCGCCTGGCTCTCCAGGAGAGCCTGTTCACACAACTCCCCAGCAGAGCCTGTACACAGGGCTCCCCAGCAGCACAGCCCAGGACACCGGGCTCCCCGAAGCCCAGCTCAACGGGCTCCCCAGCACAGCACACGGGGCCCCCCAGCACCACAGCCCGCCTGGCTCTCCATCAGAGCCTGTTCACATTGCTCCGCAGCAGAGCCTGTCTACACGGCTCCCCAGCACCACAGCCCAGTACACCGGGCTCCCCAGCCCAGCTCACCGGGCTCCCCAGCACAGCACACAGGGCCGCCCAGCACCACAGCCCGAATGGCTCGCCAGCAGAGCCTGTCTACACGGCTCCCCAGCACCACAGCCCAGCACACCGGTCTCTCCAGCCCAGCTCAACGGGCTCCCCAGCACAGCACACGCGGGCCCCCAGCACCACAGCCCGCCTGGCTATCCATCAGAGCCTGTTCACAACGCTCCCCAGCAGAGGCTGTCCACAAGGCACCCCAGCAGAGCCTGTCCACACGGCTCCCCAGCACATAAGCCCAGCACACCGGGCTCCTCAACAAAGCTCACCGGGCTCCCCAGCACAGGACACGGGAGCCCCCAGTACCACAGCCCGCCTGGCAATCCAGCAGACCCTGTTCAAACCACTCCGAAGCAGAGCCTGTCCACACGGCTCCCCAGCACCACAGCCCAACACACCAGGCTCCGAAGCCCAGCTCAACGGGCTCAACAGCACAGCACACGGGGCCCAGCTCAACGGGCTCAACAGCACAGCACACGGGGCCCCCCGGAACCACTGTCCATCAGAGCCATTTCACACCGCTCCCCAGCAGAGCCTGTCCACACGGCTCCCCAGCACCACAGCCGAGCTCACCGGGCTCTCCAGCACTGCACACGGGGCTCCCCAGCACCACAGCCCACCTGGCTCTCGAGCAGAGCCTCTTCACACCGCTCCCCAGCAAAGCCTGTCTACACCGCTCCCCAGCAGCACAGCCCAGCACACCAGGCTCCCCAGCCCTGCTCACCGGGCTCCCGATCACGGCACACGGGGCCCCCCAGCACCACAGTCCGCCTGGCTCTCCTGCAGATCCTTTTGAAACCACTACCCAGCTGAGCCTGTCCACACGGCTCAACAGCACCACAGCACAGCACACCAGGATCCCCGGCGAACCTCACCGGGCTCCCCAGCACAGCACACGGGGGCCACCAGCACCACATCCCGCCTGGCTCTCCATCATGGCATGTTCACACCACTCCCCAGCAGGGCCTATTGAAACCACTCCCCAGCAGAGCCTGTCCACACGGCTCCCCAGCACCACAGCCCAGCACACCGGGCTCCTAAGCCCAGCTCACAGGGCTCCCCAGTACAGCACACGGGGGCCCCCAGCACCAAAGCCCGCCTGGCTGTCCAGCAGAGCCTTTTCAAACCACTCCCCAGCAGAGCCTGTCCACACGGCTCAACAGCACCACAGCACAGCACACCAGGATCCCCAGCCCAGCTCACCGGGCACCCCAGCACAGCACACGGGGGCCCCCAGCACCACAGCCCGCCTGGCTCTCCATCAGAGCCTGTTCACACCGCTCCGCAGAAGAGCCTGTCTACACGGCTCCCCAGCACCACAGCCCAGCACACCGGGCTCCCCAGCACAACACACCGGGCCCCCCAGCACCAATGCCCGCCTGGCTCCCCAGCAGAGCCTGTCCAAACGGCTCCCCAGCAGCACAGCCCAGCACACCGGTATCACCAGCACTGCACACGGGGCCCCCCAGCACCACAGCCGGCCTGGCTCTCCATCAGAGCCTGTTCAAACCACTAGCCAGCAGTCCCTGTCCACACGGCTCCCCAGCATCACAGCCCAGCACAACGGGCTCCCCAGCCCAGGTCACCAGGCTCCCCAGCACAGCACAAGCGGGCCCCCAGCACCACAGCCCGCCTGGCGCTCCATCAGAGCCTGTTCACACCGCTCCCCAGCAGAGCCTTTCCACACTGCTCCCCAGCACCACAGCCCAGCACACCGGGCTCCCCAGCCCAGCTCACCGGGCTCCCCAGCACAGCCCCCGGGGCCCCCCAGCACCACAGCCCGCCTTGCTCTCCATCAGTGCCTGTTCATACAGCTCCCCAGCAGATCCTGTCCACGCGGCTCCCCAGCACCACAGCCAATCACACCGTGCTCCCCAGCACAGCACACGGGGCCCCCCAGCACCACAGCCCGCCTGGCTCTCCAGCAGAGCCTGTCCACACGGCTCCCCAGCACAACAGCACAGCACACCGGGCTCCCCAGCCCAGCTCAACGGACTCCCCAGCACAGCACACGGGGGCCCCCAGCACCACAGCCCGGCTGGCTCTCCATTAGAGCCCTTTCACACCGCTCCCCTGCAGAGCCTGTCTACACGGCTCCCCAGCAGCACAGCCCAGCACACCGCAGCACAGCCCGCCTGGCTCTCCAGCAGAGCCTTTTCACACCGCTCCCCAGCAGAGCCTGTCCACGCGGCTCACCAGCAGCACAGCCCAGCCCACCGGGCTCCCCTGCACAGCACACGTGGCCCCACAGCACCACAGCCCGCCTGGCTCTACAGCAGAACCTGTTCAAACCACTCGCCAGCAGAGCCTTTCCACACGGCTCCCCAGCAGCTGAGCCCAGCACACCGGTCACCCCAGCCCACCTCACCGGGCCCACCAGAACAGCACACGGGGACCCTCACCATCACAGCCCGCCTGGCTCTCCATCAGAGCCTGTTCACACCGCTCCCCAGCACAGCCGGTCCACACGGCTCCCCAGCAGAACAGCCCAGCACACTGGACTCCCCGGCCCAGCTCACCGGGCTCCCCAGCACAGCACACAAAGCCCCCCAGCACCACAGCCCACCTGGCTCTCCATCAGAGCCTGTTCACACCGCTCCCCAGCACAGCCTGTCCACACGCCTCCCCAGTAGCACAGCCCAGCACACCGGGCTCTCCAGCCCAGCTCACCGGGCTCCCCAGCACAGCACACGGGGCCCCCCAGCACCACAGCAAGCCTGGCTCTCCATCAGAGCCTGTTCAAACTTTTCCCAGGAGAGACTGTCCACACGGCTCCCCAGCAGCACAACCCTGCACACCGGGCTCCCCAGCACACGGGTGCCCCCAGCACCACAGCTCGCCTGGCTCTCCATCAGAGACTGTTCACACCGCTCCCCAGCAGAGCCTGTTCACTCCGCTCCCCAGCAGCACAGCCTAGCACAGCGGGCTCCCCAGCACAGCACACGGGGGCCAGCAGCACCACATCCCGCCTGGCTCTCCATCATGGCCTGTTCACACCACTCCCCAGCAGAGCCTATTGAAGCAACTCCCCAGCAGAGCCTGTCCACACGGCAATCCAGCACCACAGCCCAGCACACCGGGCTCCCCAGCACAGCACACGGGGGCCCCCAGCACCACATCCAGCCTGGCTGTCCAGCAGAGCCTTTTCAAACCACTCCCCAGCAGAGCCTGTCCACACGGCTCCACAGCACCACAGCACAGCACACCAGGATACCCCGCCCAGCTCACCGGGCCCCCTAGCACAGCACACGGGGGCGCCCAGCACGACAGCCCGCCTGGCTCTCCATCAGAGCCTGTTCACACCGCTCCGCAGCAGAGCCTGTCTACACGGCTCCCCAGCACCACAGCCCAGCACACCGGGCTCCCCAGCACAGCACACCGGGCCCCCCAGCACCATTGCCCGCCTGGCTCCCCTGCAGAGCCTGTCCACTCCGCTCACCAGCAGTACTGCCCAGCTCACCGGGCTTCCCAGCACAGCACACGGGGCCCCCCAGCACAACAACCCGCCTGGCTCTCCATCAGAGCCTGTTCACAAAGCTCCCCAGCAGAGCCTGTCTACAAGGTTCGCAAGCACCACAGCCCAGCACACCGGGCACCCGACCACAGCACACAGGGGCCCCCAGCACCACAGTCAGCCTGGCTTTCCATCAGAGCCTGTTCACACCGCTCCCCAGCAGAGCATGTCTTCACGGTTCGCAAGCACCACAGCGCAGCACACCGGGCTCCCCAGCCCAGCTCATCGGGCTCCCCAGCACAGCACAAGCGGGCCCCCAGCACCACAGCCCGCCTGGCGCTCCAGCAGAGCCTCTTCACACCGCTCCCCAGCAGAGCCTGTCCACACGGCTCCCCAGCAGCACAGCCCAGCACACCGGGCTCCCCATAACAGCAAACGGGGGCCCCCAGCACAGCACACGGGTGCCCCCAGCACCTCAGCCTGCCTGGCTCTCCAGCAGAGCCTGTTCAAACCACTCCCCAACAGAGCCTGTCCACTCGGCTCCCCAGCACCACAGCCCAGCACACCGGGCTCCCAAGCCCATCTCAACGGGCTCCCCAGCACAGCACACGGAGGCCCCCATCACCACAGCCCGCCTGGCTGTCCAGCAGAGCCTGTCCACACCGCTCCCAAGCAGAGCCTGTCCACACGGCTCCCCAGCACTACAGCCCAGCTCACCGGGCTCCCCAGCACAGCACACCGGGCCCCATAGCACCACAGCCCGCCTGGCTCTCCATCAGAGCCTGTTCACACCGCTCATAGCAGAGCCTGTCTACACGGTTCCTCAGCACCACAGCCCAGCACACCGGGCTCCCCAGCACAACAGCCAAGCACACGGGGCTCCCCAGCCCAGCACACCGGGCTCCCCAGCACAGCACACGGGGCCGCCCAGAACCAAAGCCCGCCTGGCTCTTCATCAGAGCCTGTTCAAACCACTCCCCAGCAGAGCCTGTCCACACGGCATTCCAGCACCACAGCCCAGCACACCGGGCTCCCCAGCTCAGCACACGGGGGCCCCCAGCAACACAGCGCACCTTGCTCTCCAGCAGAGCCTGTTCACACCGCTCCCCAGCAAAGCCTCTCTACACGGATCCCCATAACCACAGCCCAGCACAACGGGATCCCCGGCCCAGCCCACCGGGCTCCCCAGCACAGCACACGGCCCCCCCAGCACCACAGCCCGAGTGGCTCTAAAGCAGAGCCTGTTCAAACCACTCCCCAGCAGAGCCTGTCCACAAGGCTCCCCAGCAGCACAACCCAGCACACCGGGCTCCTCAGCCCAGCTCACCGTGCTCCCCAGCACAACACACGGGGGCCCCCAGTACCACAACCCGCCTGGCAATCCAGCAGACCCTGTTCAAACCACTCCCCAGCAGAGCCTGTCCACAAGGCTCCCCAGCACCACAGCCCAACACACAGGGCTCCGAAGCCCAGCTCAACGGGCTCCCCAGCACAGCACACGGGTCCCCCCAGAACCACAGCCCGCCTGGCTCTCCAGCAGAGCCTGTTCACACCGCTCCCCAGCAGAGCCTGTCCACGCGGCTCACCAGCAGCACAGCCCAGCACACCGGGCTCCCCTGCACAGCACATGGGGCCCCACAGCACCACAGCCCGCCTGGCTCTCCAGCAGAGCCTGTTTAAACCACTCGCCAGCAGAGCCTTTCCACACAGCTCCCCAGCAGCAGAGCCCAGCACACCGGTCACCCCAGCCCACCTCACCGGGCCCCCCAGCACAGCACACGGGGGCCCCAAGCACCACGGCCCGCCTGGTTCTCAAGCAGAGCCTGTTCAAACCACTCCCAACCAGAGCCGGTCCACACGGCTCCCCAGCAGAACAGCCCAGCACACTGGACTCCCCGGCCCAGCTCACCGGGCTCCCCAGCACAGCACACAAAGCCCCCCAGCACCACAGCCCACCTGGCTGTCCATCAGAGCCTGTTCACACCGCTCCCCAGCACAGCCTGACCACACGCCTCCCCAGCAGCACAGCCCAGCACACCGGGCTCTCCAGCCCAGCTCACCGGGCTCCCCAGCAAAGCACACGGGGGCCCCCAACACCACAGCAAGCCTGGCTCTCCATCAGAGCCTGTTCAAACTTTTCCCAGGAGAGACTGTCCATACGGCTCCCCAGCAGCACAGCCCTGCACACCGGGCTCCCCAACCCAGCTAACCGGGCTCCCCAGCACAGCACACGGGGGCCCCCAGCACAGCTCACCGGGCTCCCCAGCACAGCACACGGGGGCCCCCAGCACCACAGCCCGCCTGGCTCTCCATCAGAACCTTTTCACAAAGCTCCCAGTAGAGCCTGTCCACACGGCTCCCCAGCAGCACAGAACAGCACACCGGCTTCCCCAGCACAGCACACGGGGGCCCCCAGCACCACGGCCCGCCTGGCTCTCCAGCAGAGCCTGTTCAAACCACTCCAAAGCAGAGCCGGTCCACACGGCTCACCAGCAGCACAGCCCATCACACTGGCCTCCCAAGCCCAGCTCACCGGGCTCGACAGCACAGAACACGGGGCCCCCCAGCACCTCAGCCCACCTGGCTTTCCAGCAGAGCCTCTTCACAAGGCTCCCCAGCAGAGCCTGTCCACACGGCTCCCAGACAGCACAGCCCAGCACACCGGGCTCCCCAGCTCAGTTCACTGGGCTCCCGAGCACAGCACACGGGGCCCCCAGCACCACAGCCCGTCTGGCTCTCCATCAGAGCCTGTTCACACCGCTCCCCAGCTGAGCCTGTCTCCACGGCTCCCCAGCAGCACAGAACAGCACACCGGCTTCCCCAGCACAGCACACGGGGGCCCCCTGCACCACAGCTCGCCTGGCTCTCCAGCAGAGCCTGTTCAAACCACTCCCCAGCACAGCCTGTCCACACGCCTCCCCAGCAGCACAGCCCAGCACACCAGGCTCCCCAGCCCAGCTCACCGGGCTCCCCAGCAAAGCACACGTGGGCCCCCAACACCACAGCAAGCCTGGCTCTCGATCAGAGCCTGTTCAAACTTTTCCCAGGAGAGACTGTCCACACGGCTCCCCAGCAGCACAACCCTGCACACCGGGCTCCCCAGCACACGGGTGCCCCCAGCACCACAGCTCGCCTGGCTCTCCATCAGAGACTGTTCACACCGCTCCCCAGCAGAGCCTGTTCACTCCGCTCCCCAGCAGCACAGCCTAGCACAGCGGGCTCCCCAGCACAGCACACTGGGGCCAGCAGCACCACATCCCGCCTGGCTCTCCATCATGGCCTGTTCACACCACTCCCCAGCAGAGCCTATTGAAGCAACTCCCCAGCAGAGCCTGTCCACACGGCAATCCAGCACCACAGCCCAGCACACCGGGCTCCCCAGCACAGCACACGGGGGCCCCCAGCACCACATCCCGCCTGGCTGTCCAGCAGAGCCTTTTCAAACCACTCCCCAGCAGAGCCTGTCCACACGGCTCCACAGCACCACAGCACAGCACACCAGGATACCCCACCCAGCTCACCGGGCCCCCTAGCACAGCACACGGGGGCCCCCAGCACGACAGCCCGCCTGGCTCTCCATCAGAGCCTGTTCACACCGCTCCGCAGCAGAGCCTGTCTACACGGCTCCCCAGCACCACAGCCCAGCACACCGGGCTCCCCAGCACAGCACACCGGGCCCCCCAGCACCAATGCCCGCCTGGCTCCCCTGCAGAGCCTGTCCACTCCGCTCACCAGCAGTACTGCCCAGCTCACCGGGCTTCCCAGCACAGCACACGGGGCCCCCCAGCACAACAGCCCGCCTGGCTCTCCATCAGAGCCTGTTCACAAAGCTCCCCAGCAGAGCCTGTCTACAAGGTTCGCAAGCACCACAGCCCAGCACACCGGGCACCCGACCACAGCACACAGGGGCCCCCAGCACCACAGTCAGCCTGGCTTTCCATCAGAGCCTGTTCACACCGCTCCCCAGCAGAGCATGTCTTCACGGTTCGCAAGCACCACAGCGCAGCACACCGGGCTCCCCAGCCCAGCTCATTGGGCTCCCCAGCACAGCACAAGCGGGCCCCCAGCACCACAGCCCGCCTGGCGCTCCAGCAGAGCCTCTTCACACCGCTCCCCAGCAGAGCCTGTCCACACGGCTCCCCAGCAGCACAGCCCAGCACACCGGGCTCCCCATCACAGCAAACGGGGGCCCCCAGCACAGCACACGGGTGCCCCCAGCACCTCAGCCTGCCTGGCTCTCCAGCAGAGCCTGTTCAAACCACTCCCCAACAGAGCCTGTCCACTCGGCTCCCCAGCACCACAGCCCAGCACACCGGGCTCCCAAGCCCATCTCAACGGGCTCCCCAGCACAGCACACGGAGGCCCCCATCACCACAGCCCGCCTGGCTGTCCAGCAGAGCCTGTCCACACCGCTCCCAAGCAGAGCCTGTCCACACGGCTCCCCAGCACCACAGCCCAGCACACCGGGCACCCGAGCACAGCACACCGGGCCCCATAGCACCACAGCCCGCCTGGCTCTCCATCAGAGCCTGTTCACACCGCTCATAGCAGAGCCTGTCTACACGGTTCCTCAGCACCACAGCCCAGCACACCGGGCTCCCCAGCACAACAGCCAAGCACACGGGGCTCCCCAGCCCAGCACACCGGGCTCCCCAGCACAGCACACGGGGCCGCCCAGCACCAAAGCCCGCCTGGCTCTTCATCAGAGCCTGTTCAAACCACTCCCCAGCAGAGCCTGTCCACACGGCAATCCAGCACCACAGCCCAGCACACCGGGCTCCCCAGCACAGCACACGGGGGCCCCCAGCAACACAGCGCACCTTGCTCTCCAGCAGAGCCTGTTCAAACCGCTCCCCAGCAGAGCCTGTCCACACGGCTCCCCAGCACCACAGCCCAGCACACCGGGCTCCCCAGCACCACAGCCCAGCACACGGGGCTCCCCAGCAAAGCACACGGGGGCCCCCAGCACCACAGCCCGCCTGGCTCTCCATCAGAGTCTGTTCACACCGCTCCCCAGCACAGCCTGTTCACACCGCTCCCCAGCAGAGCCTGTCTACACGGCTCCCCAGCACCACAGCCCAGCACACCGGGATCCCCAGCCCAGCTCACCGGGCTCCCCAGCACAGCACACGGGGCCCCCCAGCACCACAGCCCGCCTGGCTCCCCAGCAGAGCCTGTTCAAACCACTCCCCAGCAGTCCCTGTCCACACGGCTCCCCAGCAGCACCGCCTAGCACAGCGGGCTCCACGGCCAAGCTCACCGGGCTCCCCAGCACAGCACACGGGGTCCACCAGCACCACATCCCGCCTGGCTCTGCATCATGGCCTTTTCAAACCGCTCCCCAGCCAAGCCAGTCTACACGGCTCCCCAGCACCACAGCCCAGCACACCGGGCTCCCAAGCCGATCTCACAGGTCTCCCCAGCACAGCACACGGGGCCCCCCAGCACCACAGCCCGCCTGGCTCTACAGCAGAGCCTGTTCACACCGCTCCCCAGCAGATCCTGTCCGCACGGCTCCCCAACAGAACAGCCCATCACACCGGGCTCCCCAGCCTAGCTCACCGGGCTCCCCTGCACCACAGCCAGCCTGGCTCTCCATCAGGGCCTGTTCACACCGCTCCCCAGCAGAGCTTGTCTACACGGCTCCCCAGCAGCACAGCCCAGCACACCGGGCTGCGCAGCCCAGCTCACCGGGCTCCCCAGCACAGCACACGGGGACCTCAGTCAGACAGCCCGCCTGGCTCTCCATCAGAGCCTGTTCAGACCGCTCCCCAGCAGAGCTTGTCCACACGGCTCCCCAGCAGCACTGCCCAGCACACCGGGCTCCCCAGCCAGGCTCAACGGGCTCCCCAGCATGGAACACGGGGACCCCCAGCACCACAGCCAGCCTGGCTCTGCAGCAGAGCCTGATCAAACCACTCCCCAGCAGAGCCTGTCCACACGGCTCCCCAGCAGCACAGCCCAGTACACCGGGCTCCCCAGCCAGGCTCAACGGGCTCCCCAGCATGGAACACGGGGACCCCCAGCACCACAGCCAGCCTGGCTCTGCTGCAGAGCCTGTTCAAACCACTCCCCAGCAGAGCCTGTCCACACGGCTCCCCAGCAGCACAGCCCAGTACACCGGGCTCCCCAGCCAGGCTCACCGGGCTCCCCAGCACAGCACACGGGGCCCCCAGGCAGAGCCTGTCTACACGGTTGGCCAGCACCACAGTCCAGTACACCGGGCTCCCCTGCCCAGCTCACCGGGCCCCACAGCACAGCACACGGTGGCCCCCAGCACCACAGCCCGCCAGGCTCTCCATCAGAGCCTGTTCAACCCTCTCCCCAGCAGAACCTGTCCACACGGCTCCCCAGCACCACAGCCCAGCGCACCGGGCTCCCCAGCCAGGCTCAACGGGCTCCCCAGCACAGCACACGGGAAAACCCAGCACCACAGCCCGCCTGGCTCTCCATCAGAGCCTCTTCACACCGCTCCCCAGCACAGCCTTTCCACACGGTTCCCCAGCACCACAGACCAGCACACCGGGCTCCCCAGCCCTTCTCACCGGGCTCCGTAGCAGAGCACACGGGGGCCCCCAGCACCACAGCCCGCCTTGCTCTCCATCAGAGCCTGTTCACACCGCTCCCCAGCAGCACAGAACAGCACACCGGGATCCCCAGAACAGTACACGGGGCCCCCCAGCAGAGCCGGTCCACACGGCTCCCCAGCAGCACAGAACAGCACACCGGGCCCCCAAGCAAAACACACAGGGCCCCCCAGCACCACAGCCCGCCTGGCTCCCCAGAAGAGCCTGTTCAAACCACTCCCCAGCATTCCCTGTCCACACGGCTCCCCACCACCACAGCCCAGCACACCGGGCTCCCCAGCCCAGCTCAACGGGCTCCCCCGCACAGCACACGGGGCTTCCCAGCACCACAGTCCGCCTGGCTCTAAATCAGAGCCTGTTCACTCCGCTCCCCAGCAGAGCCTGGGGGAGCGGGCTCCCCAGCAGCACAGCCCAGCACACCGGGCTCCCCAGCACTGGACACGGGGACCCCCAGAACCACAGGCCGCCTGGCTCTCCAGCAGAGCCTGTTCACTCCGCTCCCCAGCAGACCCTGTCCACAGGGCTCCCCAGCACCACAGCCCAGCACACCGGGCTCCCAAGCCGATCTCACAGGTCTCCCCAGCACAGCACACGGGGCCCGCCAGCACCACAGCCCGCCTGGCTCTACTGCAGAGCCTGTTCACACCGCTCCCCAGCACATCCTGTAAACACGGCTCCCCAGCAGAACAGCCCATCACACCGGGCTCCCCAGCCTAGCTCACCGGGCTCCCCTGCACCACAGCCCGCCTGGCTCTCCATCAGAGCCTGTTCACACCGCTCCCCAGCACAGCCGGTCCACACGGCTCCCCAGCAGAACAGCCCAGCACACTGGACTCCCCGGCCCAGCTCACCGGGCTCCCCAGCACAGCACACAAAGCCCCCCAGCACCACAGCCCACCTGGCTCTCCATCAGAGCCTGTTCACACCGCTCCCCAGCACAGCCTGTCCACACGCCTCCCCAGTAGCACAGCCCAGCACACCGGGCTCTCCAGCCCAGCTCACCGGGCTCCCCAGCACAGCACACGGGGCCCCCCAGCACCACAGCAAGCCTGGCTCTCCATCAGAGCCTGTTCAAACTTTTCCCAGGAGAGACTGTCCACACGGCTCCCCAGCAGCACAACCCTGCACACCGGGCTCCCCAGCACACGGGTGCCCCCAGCACCACAGCTCGCCTGGCTCTCCATCAGAGACTGTTCACACCGCTCCCCAGCAGAGCCTGTTCACTCCGCTCCCCAGCAGCACAGCCTAGCACAGCGGGCTCCCCAGCACAGCACACTGGGGCCAGCAGCACCACATCCCGCCTGGCTCTCCATCATGGCCTGTTCACACCACTCCCCAGCAGAGCCTATTGAAGCAACTCCCCAGCAGAGCCTGTCCACACGGCAATCCAGCACCACAGCCCAGCACACCGGGCTCCCCAGCACAGCACACGGGGGCCCCCAGCAACACAGCGCGCTTTGCTCTCCAGCAGAGCCTGATCACACCGCTCCTCTGAAGACCCTGTCTACACGGCTCCCCAGCACCACAGCCCATCACACCGGACTCCCCAGCCTAGCTCACCGATCTCCCCAGGACAGCACACGGGGCCTACCACTACCACAGCCCGCCTTGCTCTCCAGCAGAGCCTGTTCGAACCAATCCCCATCAGAGCCTGTCCACAGGGCTCCCCAGAAGAACAGCCCAGCAAACCGGGTTCACCAGCCCAGCTCACCGTGCTCCCCAGCAAAGCAGACTGGGCTCCCCAGCACCACAGCCCGCCTGGCTCTCCATCAGAGCCTGTTCACACCGCTCCGCAGCAGAGCCTGTCTACACGGCTCCCCAGCAGCACAGCCCAGCTCACCGGGCTCCCCAGCACAGCACACGGGG
>JAMOIN010002115.1:0-46028 GCA_024666655.1 Dascyllus trimaculatus | reverse complement strand
CATCAGTTTGATCTGATCAGTTTCTTATGCTGCGTGTTGTTATGGGAGGAGGCTGCTGTTTGCTGTGTGTGTTTCAGTGAATAAACCAGAGTTAAGCTTAAAGTTGTGCTGTCCGTCTGTTTCAGTGAATCTCGTGTGTCATGTCAGTTGGTGGCACAACAGGTTAAACATGAGACTTATGTTTTATGCCTCTGGATCACATCGGTTCGAGTCCCCTCACTGTACTGAAAAATATGTCTTTTATTTTGACCAGCACGTTTGGTTTTGCTGTCTATAGATGATACTGACATGATCGAGACTTTATTAACACATGATGCTGACGTTTCTGAGCGACGTCGTCTTTATCTAGTATCTTTATCTTCACACACACACGCAGGTCTGGTCGTAACAAATCTGGGAACGGAACATCTGGAGTTTAAATCCAGGGCAAATATCACCAGTTAACCTGGAACACCGGGGGCCGGGAGTGACCGCGTCGACCCACTTAAATAAAGACGACGTCGCCGAAAAACGTCAACATCACTTGTTAATAAAGTCTATATCTTGTCAGTATCATCTACAGACAGCAAAAGTTGTGACAGTTGATGAACAGTTGAATTCATTGATCAGGAGCAATGGGAACATCTTCTGCTTCAGTTTCTGCTGATGTTCTTCTTTTCTCTGGTTTGTGTCGTTTTAAAGTGAAGATGTATGTGTTTAGAAAACAGTATGAAGACGTCACCTTATCCTCTGAACACTGTGATGGACACTTTCCACTATCAATGACAGATGATCAATAATGAGATAATGTGAATGTAGAGTCCTGATTGAAATGTGTCCATGGATCCAGAACATGAAGATCTTTTAGAGTCTGGAGCCTCGTCTTGTCCTGGTTTCCTTATTGTGTGTTTTTGTGACTGTGAGCAGGAAGTGAAATAAATGTCAGTGTTTTTCTTGTGTTTGTTGCTCAGCATGAGTTTGTACAGATGGAGCCGCTGGTGGAACTGCAGAGTTTCAGAGCTGAAGTCACTCCGTGTTTATTGGAGCAGCAGCATGTTGTCATTAATATGAATGAGAGCTCTTCTTCTCTGGTTCTGTTGGACTGTTGGAAGCTGCTTCCTGTTGGCTTCAGCTGTTTGGAGTTTCCATTTTATAAACTTGTACATTGTGAAGCTTCTTCATCTCTGAACACATGATGAAACTCTGAATGGTTTCAAGAAGGAACTTTGTCTCCTAAACTCACATCTTTTATTTTTTACTCAGATTGAGGGACTGCGGTTTGTCAGAGATCAGCTGTGATTCTCTGGTCTCAGCTCTGAAGTCCAACCCCTCCCATCTGGAACATCTGGACCTGAGCATCAACAACCTGAAGGATCCAGGAGTGAAACATCTGTGTGGTTTTCTGGAGAGTCCAGACTGCAGCCTGAAGACTCTGAGGTCAGTTCACTGACTGTCTGATACTGTTGTAGATCTGATATGTTTAATGACAAGTGAAGCTCATCGATGTTCAAACAGAACTTCCATCCTTGAAGCTGTAAATCTGCTGTGGTTCATATTTTCTGTTTTCTTTAGTGTGTTGTGACAAGAGACGAGTGTTTATATCAGAAAGTGTAGAAAATGTTCAGTGTTGGTTGTAAAAGTAAATGAATGTTTGTAATTAGTGCTGAAGAGTCACATCTGGATCCAGAAGATCCTCTGAACCCAGAACAGTTTGAAGTGACAAAGTTTAGTGAGTGAAGTAGAAATATTTCTTTGGTTTGTGTCCAGTTCACTTTTATTCCACTGATCCTGTTGATGATGCAGCATGTTACTGATGTGTGGACATGAATAGGTGGATGAATGTTGAACTGACATGAACCTGAACACATCTGATGGATCATCAATGATCTGATCTACATCTTTTATTCTTTATTCAGATTGAAGCACTGCAGGTTGTCAGAGATCAGCTGTGATTCTCTGGTCTCAGCTCTGAAGTCCAACCCCTCCCATCTGGAACATCTGGACCTGAGCTACAACAACCTGCAGGATTCATCAGTGAAACATCTGGAGGATCTTGTGGAGAGTCCAGACTGCAGCCTGAAGACTCTGGAGTAAGTAAAACGTTCCAGCCAGTCAGCTTTCTACTAAACATTCAGTATCAGAGCAAAGATCCAGTGTCTCCTGTAAACCTGCAGCTTCTCAGTGAAGCTGTGAAGCCGAATGGAGACAGACTCCAGGACTGGACAGGAACACAGAGACAGCAGTCAGCCAATCAGAGGAGCCACAAGCTGGTTGTCATCATGTGTTTGAGTGGATGTGAAGCCCACTGTTGTTGTTGTGTTGATGTGTTGAGGACATGAAGCTGATTCCAGCTGACAGCCTTCCAGATGTGCAGAGACAGTGGTCCTCCTCCATCAGAGTGTCCATCACATCTGATCTGACTTTTCATTGTCTCATGTCAACAGTGATCAGCTGATCAGGTTGATGTTAGTCACAGCTCTGAGATGAGTGAGACTGAAGCCTGCAGACCTCTGGCTCTTATTTCACAGCAGCTTCATCACATTTAGGAACCATGAGGTGTTTATACAGAGCAGAAGCTCTGCTCAGGTCCAGCAGCCACATCTGGATGTGTGTCCTTGTGTGTGCTTTGATCCACATGTGTTGACTGACAGCCTCCATGTTGGTTTGTCAGCTGATGTTTGAGGAGCAGATGAGATGTTGATGGACTCACAGAGACTGTTGGTTTAGATGGAGCAGCAGTAAATCCATGAGGAAGAGTTTGTGCAGTGATGAAGCTTGATGACTGTCAGCAGCTTGTTTCCATGTGGACTGCAGTGACATGTGCAGAGAAACACACCTGATGCTGACAGTGTGTGTAGGTGTGTGAGCTTGTCATGAAGCTGCTGCTGTGAACAGAACTGAAGTCCTGCTGCTCTTTATACTGATGATCAGCTGATCAAACTCATTGATCTCCTCTGTTCTTTCTTCTCTCTGCAGATGGAAGTGGTGATGATGAAGACGGTGTTTGTTGGAGAGGATGAAGTGTGTCCTGATGATCCAGCTGGTGTGTAGAGACTCTGACTGGACCATGTTACTGGGAGGTGGACTGGGAACCAGTGTAAAGTGTGTTGTTGTCTCTGTGTAGTTTAGTGTTGCAGCTCCACACTGTGGATGATGGAGAAGTTCAGTTAATGTAGACATGATCCGTTGGAGGCTGATGTCGGGTTCAGAGGGCAGCCTGCATGTCAGAGTGTCAGGAAGTTTCAGGATGTTTGTGTCAGAGCAGGATTCTAGTTCAGTGGACTATCTAGACCTGCATCGTGTGATTTTATTGTTGAGAATTTTAACAGTAAACTGAAGTCAAGTCTGGACTCAGTTGCTCCACTTTTAACTAAAATAGCCAGAAGAAAATCGATGCCACCGTGGAGAAAAAATGATAGAATCAATCAATTAAAACGAAACTGCAGGAGTGCTGAAAGGAGATGGAGGAAATCAAAATAGTTGAATGAAATAGTTCATTATGAAATTTTACGCCAACAACTCAAAATCTACAATAACGCAGTCAAGCAGGAAAGAACTTCCCATTTCGCACAACTTATCACAGATCATAAAAACAACCCCCGGTTCCTCTTCTCCACTTTTAACGTTTTAACAGGCACTAATTTTAATAAAGCTTTTAAGGCACCAACTGATGTTCTTTGTCAGAACTTTGCAGACCACTTCAGAACCAAAATCAAGGACATCAGATCTAGCCTTTTATCCCAGCAAGTTTTACCTGTTAACACACCTGATCTGCTGTCCTTGCCTGAGGAAACGCTGGAGACTTTTGCCCTGGTTGATGCGAGGACACTTGGTTGAGTTTTCTCCCAAGTAAATCCAACAACCTGCCTTTTAGACCCGATTCCCACATCACTTTTAAAATCATTCTATGGATTCTTTGAGGAACAGTTTTTAAACATAATCAATTGCTCTCTTCAGACGGGTGTCTTCCTTTAAAACGGCGGTGGTGAGGCCCCTTCTGAAGAAGAGCAATTTAGATCCTAATGATTGTAATAACTATCGACCTGTATCCAACACACCGTTTTTAAGTAAAATTTTAGAGAAACTGGCTTTTAACCAAGTCAATGACTTTTTAAATAGAACCAACATTTTAGAAAGACATCAGTCTGGTTTTAGGATGAACCACAGTACAGAGACAGCACTTTTAAAGATTTTAAACAACATCAGGTGGAATTTAGATAATAAAAAACTAACAGTGTTGGTTCTACTGGATCTAAGCGCCGCTTTTGATACAGTCGACCAGTGGTTCTCAACCTTTCTTCAGTGACGTACCCCCTCCAAACTATTTTTTCATTCAAGTACCCCCCAACCAAGGTAAAGCACTTTTGGCTAAAAAAAGAGACAAAGACATAAAATATAGCACTATGACATCAGTTTCTGATTTATTAAATTTCATAACAGTGAAAAAAAATGTTCATTTGTAGTGGTCTTTCTTGAACTATTTGGAAAAAAAATAACTAAAAAGCGGCTGAAAAATAAATAACTGATTCAATTGTAAATAAAGATTTCTACACAGAAATAATCATCAATGTAAAGTGCCCTCTTATGGGATTATAATAGACTCTATTATAAGTTAATAACATATATTCTGGAAGAAATTTTGCCCTGCCTTGTACCTTGTTTTTATGAGGTTAGCATGGATCCAATATGTGGACGTAACAGGAATTTCCTGGATCTGCTGGACAGGGTGTCACATGGCACTGGGGGCACTTGCATCAAAAAAATACACAAATAACATGCTCTATGGCAGTTGAATCCAGATGGAGAGCAGATCTCTATTAAATAGAGATCTGCTCTCCATCTGGATTCATGAACTATATACATTTCCTCACAAAAAAACCTTTAACATCAATGTTTATAGTAAATCTTCACAAACAATCTGCTGCCAACACTGAACATTACATTGTTGCATTTAAGTGAGTTCTGTTCATGGACATTTTAGTGAGAAACCTGAGCTTGTGCTTCATTGAGGATCTTTGTCAGTCTTGGTGGCAGTGAGGCAACTGCTGTGATCAAGCTCTTCTCCAGGGACAGTCTGTTTCTTTGCTTGGATTTGATCACAGTCATTGCAGAGAAGGAGGTCTCACATAAATAAAGGGCAACAGCTGCTCCAAAGCTTTCTGCCCCAGGTCAGGGTGCTCCTGCTTCACAAACACCCAGAACTGTGTGAGTGTGGAGGTGGAGAACTTCATCTGGACGCCACGGTCAGATGACAGTTCCAGGAGTTTTTCCTGATCAGTGACAGGTAGCTGGCTTCTGTTGTCTTCAGACAGGAGAAATGGATTTCTCACCCAATCCAGCTGTGCAGATTTCTCCTCCAGGTCAGGAAAGTAGGAATGGAGATCTTGAATCAAGTTGGTCAAATGTCCCACAATGACTGACTTGACTGGAGCTCTGCCCACATCCTCACTTGAGAGAAAATCATCCAGTTGAGGAAAGCAGGTGAAATTTCCCCGTGCACAGGTCGTTTTCCACAGCTCAGCTTTCTTCTGAAAGCCACCCACCTTGTCATACATGTTTAAAATGTTGGTGTCCTTGCCCTGTAGGGACATATTCAGTTCATTGAGTTTGCCGAAAATGTCTGCCAGATAACACAGCTTAGCAAGCCAGTCTGTGTCCTGGAACAAGGTGGCATGGGGGGAGTGGTTCTCGGTCAGAAAGGTGTACACTTCAGATCGTAATTCCAACAGCCGGTTTAGTATTTTCCCTCGGGAGAGCCAGCGCACCTCTGTGTGTAGCAGCAGTTGTGTGTGTTCAGCTCCCATGTTTTCACAGAGACGACGAAACAGGCGTGCATTAAGTGGCCTTGACTTTATAAAGTTGATCACTTTGACGCTGTCGTTTAAAACGTCATGTAACACAGGGCTAATTTTCCTGGATGCCAATGCCTCCCTGTGTATGACACAGTGAGTCCACTTCACGTCGGGGTTTTCTTTTTTAACGCGCGCTATGAGTCCTCTTACGCTGCCCGTCATTGATGCTGCTGCATCCGTACAGATGCTGCTGCAGGATTTCCAGCTGATGCTGTTCTCAGAGAAGAAGGTGTTGACAGTGTCAAAAATCTCCTCTCCTGTTGTTCTCCCCTCTAATGTTTTACAAAAAAGTATGTGCTCGTAAATATCGTCAGTGTCGATGTATCTGACAAAACCTACGAGCTGTGCATTTCCACTAATATCTGTGGATTCATCCAGCTGGAGTGAAAAAGAGTCTCCAAGTTTTCCCACAACTTGCTCCAAAATGTCTTTTCTCATGGTATCTATTCTCCGACAAACAGAGTCATTTGATAAAGGCACAGTCTTTAATTTCTCGGCTGCCTTTTTGTCCAGCATCGTCTCGGCCAGCACTGCAGCGGCTGGAAGGAGCAGCTCTTCAGCGACAGTGAACGGCTTTTTGGCTTTAGCAACCAGCAGAGACACTGCGTAAGAAGCCTCCAGGGCCTTGGCTGATGTTGTGGAGGCCTTCCGCATCGTGTTTTGAGAGGACTTGAATTCATTTAGTTTCCTCTTAAAAAACTCTGGTGGCTTACCGATATGATTAGCGTGTTTTGTCCGGAGATGCCGCTGAAGGTGTGCGGGTTTCATACCACTGTTAGCTAACTTTTCCCCACAGAAAAAACACAGTGCCTTGGGAGGGTTACAGCTCGTGGCCGTAAATCCCATTAACACATATTCTTCTGAATACTGTCTGAATTTTGCCGGCTCAGGTTTGGACTTCTTTGGTACCTGTTCCTCCGTGTTTTCCGCTTCATTTCTGCTTCGCTTTAACCATGACTCCATTGTTTTCTACTTTGACAGCTGATTGACAGTTGATGCCGTGTGGCACGCGCCAGGTAGGGTCAAACCATCATGGAAATGGGGGAACTCTGGCTTTATGGTAATAAAATGGAATAGCCTATTTGATATTAAATTCAGTTTGTGAACTTTCATTCATATTTTGTTGAAGTATTTTTGAATAAATATATTTTATAAAGGATTTTTTATTTGTTGCTATTTTTGAAATATATTTTTTAATAATCTCAAGTACCCCCTGGCATACCTTCAAGTACCCCCGGGGTACCCCCATTTGAGAACCGCTGCAGTAGACCATCACATTTTATTAAACAGACTCAGACACCTGGTCGGCCTCTCTGGTACTGTTTTTAACTGGTTCACCTCCTACCTCACAGATCGATGTTTTTATGTAAGTATGGATACTTGTTCCTCAGGAGTCCATGAAATTAGGTGTGGGGTTCCCCAAGGGTCAATTTTAGGTCCCATTCTTTTTAATCTTTACATGCTTCCTCTTGGGGACGTCATCAGGAGACACGGCATCAGTTTCCATAGCTACGCTGACGACACACAGCTGTACATTGCCGTGTCTCCTGATGACACAAGGCCATTAGACACCCTTTTAAACTGTATTTTAGATATTAAGTCATGGATGGCAGTGAACTTCCTGCAGCTCAACCAGGACAAAACTGAGGTTTTAGTTATTGGTCCTGAAGGCCAGAGAGAGAAACTTTTATCTAAATTACAAAGTTTTAAACCAGCAAAATCTGTAAAAAACCTGGGCGTGATTTTTGACTCTGAGTTGAATTTTATTCCACATATTAAAAATATAACAAAGATCGGTTTTTACCATCTGAAGAACATAGCCAGAGTCCGCCCGTTTCTCTCTCAGACCAGCACAGAGGTGCTAATGCATGCTTTTATCTCTTCTCGTTTAGATTATTGTAACGCCCTGCTCTCTGGTCTTCCCAAAAAGTGTATTTTAAATCTACAATTATTGCAAAACTCAGCCGCTCGCGTGCTGACGAGGACCAGAGGGCGGGAACACATTACACCAGTTTTAAAGTCGCTGCATTGGCTCCCCGTCCGCTTCAGGATCGATTTTAAGGTTCTTTTATTAGTTTTTAAATGTCTTCATGGCCTTGCGCCTTCTTATTTACCTGACCTTCTTTTACCGTATCGACCCTCGCTACCCTGAGGTTCTCCGGCAGCAGCCTTTTATCTTTACCAGTGGCTAAAACTAAAACCCACGGCGAGGCGGCATTTAGCTATTACGGCCCCCGGCTGTGGAACAGCCTGCCAGAGAACCTCAGGACTGCAGAGACTGTCAATGTTTTTAAAACGTTAAAAACTCACCTTTTTAATCAGGCTTTTAACTGACTTTTACAATTTTTCATGTTCTTTTTATTTTTTATTTATTACTTTATGTATTTTACTCTTTTAACCTTTTTACTTATGTTTGACATCTTTCATTCTCTCTTATAGTTTAAAACTTTTAGGTTTTCCAGTGTTTCCTTAGGATGGTTCTCCACACTGGGGGCTGTGTCTGGCCTGCTGCTTGGGGTTCTGTCCGCGGGTCCCTTCGGCCCGACTGGTTGGGGGGCTCCTCACCTTGATGTAGGGATCCCCCTGTCTGACGGGGCCGGGGGTCCGTGTGCCGGCGTCCCCAGTGGTCATGACCTATGGCTCCTCCCGGTGTGGAGGACCCAGTGTAGGCGTATTCCATGATCCTCAGTGCCATGTCTCCCTATAGTCAGTGCTGAGAGTGTGTGTGGGTGTGTGTGTGCATGTATGTGTGTGTGTGTGTTTCCACAGTTGTGTGTATATATGGAGGGAGGGATGGGTGCTTGTTTTTAATGTTTTTAACGTTGTAAAGCACTTTGGGATGCATTTTATTGTATGAAAAGTGCTATATAAATAAAGTTTGATTTGATTTGATTCTATTTCCAGCTGCAGTCAAAGTTGTTGAGCTTCTCTACCTGCAACACATTGAGCTGATGAGAACAAAGAGTCCTGGAAGCATGTCAGCTGAAGCCTTGGAGCCCACAGAGAGTTGAATGAAGCCCATGTTAGTGGTTTAGATGACGTCATGTTGAGGCGACAAACAGCTCTGGAGATGAATCCAGTTTAGTCCTCGGTGGTCCAGAAGTAAGAAGTAAGAAGTTCAGTCGTTTCCTCTGACAGGTGGAAAAGTAAAAACATAAAGCTGCTTCAAATGGAAACAGTCCAGTAAAGTCCAAGTACCTTGAACTTCTCCTGAAATCCAGGAGTTGTTTAGTAAATTGGATGAAGTGGTCCTTTAATGTTTGTGTTGCAGTTGAAGCAGGTGAGCAGCAGGTGTCAGTGCAGGATTAACCTCAGCTTCAGTCTGTCCACAGTGACGTCATGGATGGGAATAAACACAGATCACAGCCAGAAATAGCAAAATGTTCATTTGTGTTTGCATATATAAGCTGGTTCGTCACACAGGAACAACGTCGGGGCAGAAGACGACTGATTACAGAGTTTAACAGGTGTTCAGATGAAAATGAAACATGATGCTTTAATGTTCATTAGTTTAATGTAGAAGCTGGTTCAGGTCATTTAACAGCAACACAGTTTATGGTCATTCACACTTTGAATGGTGTTTGACATGAGACTGAACAGACAGACACATGTTTATATGGATATTTATATTGATTAGTGTTTTATTGATCTCAGAGTGTGCTGTTGGCTGAGCATCTGCTGCACGTCATCGCCTGTTTCTCTCTCATCACTACCAGCATTATATGGACTAGTAAGTTTCATGACAAAGGTTCTGCTTCTATTTCTGACTGTGATGCTGCCACTCTAATCCTCAGCATGGACTTTGTTCCAGATGGCTCACTAGTTCATGGACCCACATAGTTTTGTGCATTTTGTGTAGCTGAGTTGCTTCGCTGTGTAGAAAAAGTGTATCATTCTATATTATGGATATATTTTTGCAAAAGGCTGCATCTGCTTGCTCATGTGTTGCCTCAGCTCTCCAAGGACGAGTGACGTCTCCGTCTATGGAAGACGGATGTGATGGTATATTTGGCTGAATGAACTCATGGTTGTATGAGATGCTGACTCTGGTGTGACCTGGACCCTCAGATGCTGGATGTGGGCCTTCTGTTGATCTGCACTGACACAATAAACTACTGGACTCTTTTCTTTGGCCTGACTGTGTGATCGTTGCACTGAGTGTTTCCATGACTTGGTACAAAAGATCATGCAGAGAACAGACTCATACCAGGTGCTGTCAGCCTTTTCTCTCTATTAAAAATCTGATCTGTTGGAACATTAATGCAGTGACCGCCTGTGGCCACTAGAGGGCAGGAACGCCTCCTGCTCTGAGGTTGGAGCTGCAGCTCCCAGTGAACAGGAGGATTTTCCAGATGCTTCCACAGATGTGTTCCTGCAGCTGCTCTCCATCAGCTCCTCCATGGACTCTGTGCGGTGAGCAAACATTCATCAGTGGGTTCAGAGAAATCAGTGGACAGATGAGCTGATGCTGGTCTTCCTGGAGGATGACGTCTGCTCTCTGCTCTGGTGTTCTTCACACTCTGCAGCAACAACATGGTGGACAGAAGACCCTTTAAGGAACACAAGCACTTTGACATCTGGGGACCCAGGGTCAGTCAGGTGGTCATGTGACCATCAGGGAGGAGCTGATGGATGAGGACATGAAGATACTGGGTGGAGTGCAGCCACTAATCCTGATCATCAGTAGTGTGATGGAGAGACATGAGTTTAAAGCAGCTGTGATTTTTACCTCATTAGACTGTCTTTGTTTTTACATCATGAACAAGACGACACTTTATCTGGAGGCAAAGAGCAGCCAGCAGTGTTTTCTACAACTTCACATGATGTGTTTGTGGAGCTCTTCTTCATGTTTGGTTCCATGTAATGAGCATCCTGACGCTTCCACATCTTAACATGCTTTTATTGTGACAGGACAGAGAGACTCTAACTGTCCCTGCTGTTAACAGACCAGACGGACATGTTTCTACTTTGGTCATCACTGTTTATTGTGGTTTGCATGTTTCAGTGGAGGCTCAGTAAAATGACTGATAACAGCTCAGAGTCATGAAGCAACAACAGTTGATCCAGGAGAAAAGTGTTTGGTCCGTTCATAGAACTGGAAGAAATGAGCATCAGACTGTAAACATATGGAGGATTTTTAGCTCCGTTACAAATGAAGTCCTACAAGAGATGATGTTTGTTCATGTGCTGCTTCTCTTCTTTATATGTGACGATGCTGGGATGTTTTTCATGGAGCATCTGGGAGACTTTGACACAGTTGTTCAGTGCATTCAGTCTGTTTCAGTGTCTTCTTCATAGAATCCAGACTGACGGACTGAGATCAGGACTCTGTGGGTCCAGATCATCTGCTGCAGGATTCCTGCTTCTTCCTGTGGATGAAGGAAGTTCTTGATGACTCTGCTGGATGTTTGGGCTCCTTGTTCTGCTGCACAATCAATCTGCTTGTCCTGTGTGATGGATAAGAGCTGTGTGTTAGCAGGAGAGACTGTTAGCACGCTGTTGTGTTTCTTCTGGTTCTGATGGTCGTCACAGGTGAGCTCCACTTATTAAAGGTGAACCACAGTTCATCTGGATTAACTGGAGATGATCAACATCACCTGGAGCTCAGGACTGTGTTGTTCAACATCTGTATGTAGATAATAACAAGCTGCTCCATCAAGGTTCTGCTGGTCAAATGTGTCAAACTGAAACACTTTAAATCTGACTTTTATTTTTATGAATTCAGTTCAATGAAATGATTGATTTTAATAAAATCACACTTGTTAGAGGTGGTAGTGATGGAAATATAATTTCTTTTTTTCTGTTGGTTCAACAACAAAGAATAACCAGAGCCAGTGTGAGAAGCTAGTTAGCGCTAATTCCAGCTTGGTTCACATCTGCAGTCTTTGTGAGTGTCTGATTAGCTTCCAGCTGTTAGCCACAACTAGCTGAAGCTACACAAACCTACTTTATTCACTTTAAATGGCGTCTCCTGTTAATACCATCAGTCTGTTGTCTTATATAAACGTTGCATCCACTACATCAAGTCAGACAAAGTCATGTTGCAATACTTGTTTAAAAAAAGCAGAATGATTTTATTGTGAAGGAGCGACATCGAAACGTGCTCTGACCGCTACACATCAATATCTCAGGTTGTAGCCTGTAGATCGCTACAGATGACTTAATTTACTTTGAATGTTGCTAAATTTATGGCTAGAAAACAATCAGTACCAGTGGAGAGCCTTGTTAGCATTACTGCTCGCTCGGCTAACGCTGCCGGTGACGCCATTAAACCTCTTGTAGGTTCATAATTAGCCACACAATAGATTCATTTACCGTTTGAACCTCAATAAGACAACAGAAATAACCAGAGACCCTAACAGTTCTACATTACATCTCAGAGTAAAACACAACTACAGCTCTGTCTCTTCCAGATGTATTTTAAAAGCTCCTTACGTTCCCTTAATAAAACGATCCGTATCAGTGTGTTAGCTCTGCTGCTGTCCAGCTGTTCATTAGCAGCTAGTAGCTGCAGCTAAACTCAGCCTCCTATAGGATGGATCATATCAGAGCAGGGGGCGTTTCTGCCCTCTAGCGGCCACAGGCGGTAACTACAGTATTATTAAAGGGAAAGCTGGCGACAGGACACACGAGCAGCACTTTCTGGAGCTCCTTCAAGGTAAAAGCATCATTTTTGTATTTTATTTTAAAGAAATTATTACTACGTGATTTTAGGAGACTCAGAAGGATCGCCGATGTAACGTAAGTTGTATTTAACGACCGCTAACTTCTCCAATTGCTCTAATTATATTTCTTCTTTAGTCTCAGTAACGTCAAACAGAAAATTAATCCTTAATGTAGCTAATTATGAATCTACAACTGCATCTGTGACGGCAGTGTTAGCCGAGCTAGCAGCTAATTAGAAGCTGTGACAAGCTAGCTCCAGAGCTACAACCAGCATCTGTTTAAAAGGTGCTGATCACTATAACAGGCTATGGTTGTCGCATACGTAGCATTAGAGCTAGCTCGTTACGTTCTTTAAATAAAGAAGCTGATTCACGATTATTGGGGGAAACAATCCCACAGTAAAACATAACAAGTCATACTAATATGCAGCTACAGCTCTGTCTCTTCCAGATTAATTTTAAAAGCTACTTACATTTCCTTAATAACACGATCTGTGTCCGTGAAAGAGCTTGTTAGCACTTCCGCTAGCTCTGCTAACTCTTCCTGTTCTGAATGCGGCTGTAGATTCATAATTAGCTTCCATATGTGTTCATTTTCTGTTTAGAGGCTACATACAAACTACAACACCATTATTTACCACAGATGGAAAAGTTAGCAGCCGTTAAATACAACATAGTTTATGCTGGCGATCATTCTAAGTTTTTAAAAATCACGTTTTCACATATTAAAACGATAGAATTATGATAGTTTTACGTTGAAGCATCAACAGGAAGTGCTACTCTTGTGTACTGTCGCTAGCTTTCCATTTTCCAACACTGTAGTTACCGCCTGTGGCCGCTAGAGGGCAGAAACGCCCCCTGATCTGATATGATGCTACATGAAGCTGCGGTTCGCTGCAGCTCCCAGTGAACAGGAGGATTTTATTAGAGGACGTCAGACACAGTCACACAGAGAAACATGGGAGCTGAAACTAAAACGGAACTACAGCTCTGGGTCTTGTAGAAGGTTTATTTTAAAAACCACTCAGGTTGCGGTAATAAAGCGATCCGTGGCAGAGCAGAAGGTCGTTAGCACTTCCGCTAGCTCAGCTAGCCCTGCTGGTCCCTCCAGGGATGCGGCTGTAGGTTCGAAACCAGCTAGAATATGGATTCATTTTTCATTTGGGCTTGACAAAGACGAGAACTAAAATATTCAGAGATAGTAGAGCAGCTAGCTAACACTTATTACAGTTGGGTTTATATTTTTAAAGTCATATTTTTTAAATCACATTATTTCGTTCTTTAAACAAATGCAGGCTTTTATTTTGTAGAAGGTAACTTGGAAACGTTGCTTATCCGGTCTGTAAACACATGTAAACATAAATATGATGCATATATGCAGATGTACTTCATATATTTCACTGTGCAGCCGTTTTTTATTCATGTCCAGTTTATTTTATAGACAGAAACATGTCTGATGCTAACATTAGCTATGAATCTGTTTCCATATAATCATTTAGTTTATGTGGTTAAAGATTCATCAGTGATTCATCTTTAGTGTCAAACCTTTACTCTGCTCCTAGATTTAAGAAAAATAAGTCATTTTACAGGAAGATGTTAAAGGATGCTTTTCTTAGTTCATTAAATGAAACAAATGTTTAACTGATTAAAATCTTTATTTCAATGTCCTGTTTATTTTTTATTTTAAATATCTGGATTTAATTAATACAGTTGAATTTATTTTATTCTGTGTTCTCATTAAGATAAAACACTAGATGATGAATCAGTTCATTCAACAACACACAAAGACTCCTCCTTGTTGAACGTTGTCTCATGGTTTGTTGTGATGTTTGCTGCTGCCTCATTTAACTAGAAAGAACAGAGTAAAGTGTGAAAATAACATAGGTGAAGTGAGGGGTGTGCCATTGTCCAGACAGCAGTTGATTACTGACCCTACAAGCGGATGAAACTTTGGCACATGTGTTTGAAAGTGCTGTGACTGGTGATGTGGGTGGGTCCATGTGTAGCGGTTACTTAGTGAAGGACGGGTTGTTGATGCGTAAATGGACTTGGCTGAATGTCTCTCCCATTGAAGAGTGGAGTGTGATTACACAGATTGTTGTTCCCAGGCCATATGGTTGTGAAATATTGCAGCTGGCTCACGACAATCCACTTGCTGGCCATGTTGGCATGAAGAAAACTTGTAATGGGACTGTGCGTCATTTGTTGTGGCCGCGGCTAAAAGGCGATGTAACAGGCTTTTGGAAATCCTGTCATTGGTGGCAAGTTGGTGGAAAAGCTAATGAGAAAAATCCTCCCGCTCCTCTGTATCCAATCCCAGCTGTTGGTGAACCTTGTGAGCGCGTGCTGGTGGAGTGTGTGGCTCCACTGCCTGGAAGAAAATGAGGAAATAAATTCCTTGTAACGGTCATGTGTACAGCCAGCCGGTTTCCAGACGTTTTTCCAGTGCGTAAAATGACTAGTCCAGTGGTGGTGCAGGCGCTGAGCAAGTTGTTGTCGCTGTTTGGGTGCCTCGTGTGGTGCGGACGGATCAGGGCTCCAACTTTATGTCCAAAATATTGGCCCAGGTCCTGAAACAGCTGAAGATACAGCAGTGTCAGTCCAGCGCGTATCAGCCCGAGAGTCAAGGCGCACTAGAGCGTTTTCATGACACGTTGAAAACAAAGCTGCCTCGGTATTGTGTGGAGTTTGACAAAGACTGGGATGAGGGGCTTCATTTGGAAATGTTTGCTGTAGGGGAAGTGGTTGAGGAGTCACTTGGCTTCAGTCCACTCAGAGCTAGTTTTTGCACACACTGTCCGCGGCCCGCTGAAGCTGCTGAAAGACAAGTGGCTGCGCGGGGAAGTGAATCAAATGTGTTGGGCTGTGTGAGTGGGTTTAGACTGAAAGTGCGCCGTGTGTGTGTGAAACTGCTAAAGATAATGTTGAAGTGGCACAGGGCAGGATGAAGTGCTGCTTTGACAGGAAAGCTAAAATGAGAGAATTGAAAAGGGGTGAACAGGTTGTGGTGTTCTTGCCCATTCCTGGCTCCAGTTTGCAGGCGCGGTACTGTTCTCCTTATGTGCTAAAAATCAGTGTTGGTGATGGGGACTATTTAATGTCCACCCCTGACCGTGGCCGTGCAACACGTGTGTGCCATGTGAATATGTTAAAAGCCTATTTTGAGAGAAGTGATTGATTGATTTGTGTCCGAATGAGAAAGTCCGGTTGCGGTCCCTGGGATCTGTCCAGCGACCCTGGTGCTGAACGCTCCCAGCCGTCCGCGTGTCAGTTTGGGGACAGACGTCCAGGAGCTGTCCAGTTCACTCCCTCCTGAAGATGATGGCTTGTGTGTGGCGTTGACTCAGGGTCAGTTTGCTCATTGAGTTGCATTGCAGAACGTGCCTGTGTTGCTTTCCCATGTGTGTGACTCCGAGCGGGCTGACTTTGTTCATGTGATACAGTCGTGTGGTTCGCTGTTTGGTGATGCCTCCTCTCAGACGCACGTGCTCAGCCATGATATTGACGTGGGTGACGCCAGGCCGATAAAACAGCATCCATATAGGAGGTAAATCCTGACAAGCATAGAGCTTTGAAAAACCCGGTGGACTACATGGTGCAGCATGGCATAGCCGAGAGCAGCAGTAGTGCGTGGAGCTGTCCGTGCCTACTGACAACAAAAGGCCAGGGTGATGAGCGTTGGTGCACACACTTGAGGAAAGTCAATGGGTAACAAGGCCGGATTGTGTCATGCCCTCCACCTCTGTTAGATGACAACACTCCCGCCTGCTTCCACTTCCCTAATCAGAGGATGAGTGTCACCTGGTGTGACTCTGCTCCTGCTTGGTGGGATCGCTCCTCCACCGCCACCTGGGTCCGCGCTTGACCTGCCTTCCACTGTCAGCCAGCCGGATACACCTGTCCTCACGGTCAGCCTCTGGGCTCACTCACACCCACCCTCTCCCTGATTTCACTTAAGCTAGCTGTTTGCTCTGCCACTCTTTAGTGGATTTCCCTGCTTTTAGTTTTCCCCGTCGTATTTGGACTAGCGGAGCGTTTCTGTTGATATTACCGTTGTGATGGCATTTAGTGCTCCATAGCTTTTAGTTTGTTATTCCCGTGTGTGGAGCAGTGTGCGTTTGTGCCTTGATTCAGATATTCCTGTGTGTTGCAGCGAGGAGCACTAGGCCTGCCTCTTTCTTTATTTCAATTTCCTGTTTATTTTTTATTTTAAATATCTGGATTTAATTAATACAGTTGAATTTATTTTATTCTGTGTTCTCATTAAGATAAAACACTAGATGATGAATCAGTTCATTCAACAACACACAAGGACTCCTCTGACTGCTGAAGACCTCAACAACTCCTGAGAGACATCAATGTGCATTAACAGATCAATAACTGATAGATGTGATCGACTGGACGTGGTCCACTGTCTTTGCCCGTTGAGGATCAACATGACTCATCCTGACAGTGAACGACTCACACAGTTTTGATCATCGTCAGGAGTTGAATTCATGTGCTGGATGTAATGAATGAGCATCAGCTCAGAGCTGGGCTCCATGAAATGAAGAACAAACCAGCTCAGAGCTGCTTTTAGGTTTGTTTCCATCAGTTTTCTCTTCAGTCATTGGGACCTTCAGCTGATTGGACCAACAGACTCTGGAAGGACTGGGCAGCTGTTCACTCACTAAATGCTGATTTACTCATTGGTGCCGCTTTTAATGCACTTCATGTGGAACTTTAGCATCAGATGTAATGTGTTGAGTAAAGGCCAGAAGTTGTTCCCTTTATTTGTGTGTGTTGACCAGAGAAGAGACTCAGCATCCAGTAAACACTGAAGTGTGTTGTGTTGCTGTGATGTTGACATGAAGTTAATAAACTGGTTGACGTCAACGTCAGACTGTGATGGTTCTGAAGGACATCAGTTGCATGAGTTTGTTGAACGTTGTCTCATGGTTTGTTGTGATGTTTGCTGCTGCCTCATTTAAAAGCAGATGATCTGAGTTGAAGACATGTTTAGTTCTGGTATCAGAGATGAGGAACATAGAAGTGTAGCGCTGCTACGTCAACGATTTCAGGAGTTAAATAACCAAGTGAGTCTTTATGCCTTTATTTTACAATCATGAAATAATGAAACAATCAAAGACAATCGAAATAGAAACAGCAGAGAAAAGCTGTGAGAAGGATTTGTGGAAAAGGCTGTGAGGGAAAAGCAGCTTTTTATCCTGAAACATCAGAATCAGCTGTGGAACATCTGCATCTGACAGCATCAAGTCCAGCAGGAAGAAAAGACAAAGAAATGTCCATGTTGGTCTGATCACAGCTGTTCTGCTGCACATGTGGCACCGAGTGTTTCTGGAGACGTCACAAGTGTTTTCAGAGACATGATTAAAAAGACTTGATGAAAATATGTTGCCCCCATTTAAAATGTGAATTCATGAGAAACAGCTAAAGGACTTTAAAACATGTTCTAATGACTGTTTTACTATCTCGGTGTGATTTCATTCATTTTCCAGCAGGTCTGATTCCATTTGACGTAGTTGCAGTACCCGGCCAGTAGGTGGAGCTGTGTGCTGCAGGGACCAGAAGCTGACGTCAGTCACTGATAGAGTGAGACGTCACACAGCGCAAGTAAAGCGAAGCAGCACAGACGTTAAGATGCTCTGTTTGTTCTCATTTCCACAGGTAAGACCTCCAGAAATCACAACCAGAAGGAAATATTAAACTACTATAACATGTAAAGCCTCAGACTGTGACTGTGATAGACGGTGATTTGATTTGACTTTGAACGGAGACAGTGAGTCCGTCTGAACGAGTGCTAGCTCACTACGGCGACGCGGCGCTAATAAAGTTGACAACGAGCTTTAAAAGTGTCTTCTAACGGAGAAAAGAAGCAGCCGGAGATAAAATCACAAACAGGGATGAGAGCTGTGGCCAACAAACGAGCTGCAAGGAGTTAAAGCTTTATCTGTGTGTGTGAATGAGTGAATGCTAACGATGATAAAGCCCGCGCGCGCTTTGCAGGTTTGACCGTTATTCAGTTTCCGGTGCTTTTTCAGAATAAGAGCGGAACGATTTATCGAACATGGCTGATCCTGTACATTTCAAAATAAGAGTTTATATGGCAGACATGATTCCAGTAGTAGGTTGTGTTGTTATTTTTAAGCAACATAGAGCAGGACAGAGACAATAAATACTGATGTTGTTGTATCGTTAGATAAACCGAATGTCCACAACATCTCAGTTAAACTCAACTTTTACTGAGAGCTTGAATACAGCATGTTACACTCAGGCACGACTGGATCACAACAGGAGCATAAGGTAGACTTCTCAACAACTTCCTCTGTTCTTCCTTGCATGCACTCTTCACAGTGTCTCATGATCGCCACCTAGTGGACCCTCGAGACTAGCTCATCACATTAATCTATAACAAGTAACTAAGCAGGTAAATAGGGATAATTAGCAAATACCAATAAATGTCAGGATACCACAGATGTGTTCAAGACAGTTAAGGTTTAGTTAAAAAGGTGAAACAGTTCATGACAGAATAAGTGAAGTTAAAAAGAAGTTCTTTGAGAATAAATAGTGTTGGTGGAAAATGTTGTTTACAGGATGGACTGTTACATGATTTCATGGCTGTAATTTGAATGTTCTTGATTTGACAAACTTGTAACGTGTTGTGAATTGTGCCAGTCACTGATAGAGTGAGACGTCAGACAGCACAAGTAAAGTGAAGCAGCACAGACGTTAAGATGCTCTGTTTGTCATCATTTCCACAGAGATAAACAAATGAATATGCGACACAAAGGGTTGACTACAGCGTCATTCTTAAAAGTGTAACACACACAGACTGCTGCTGATGGAAAACACAGTCAGACGTTGATCCTGACTGGAAACAGGAGGCTTAGCTTCAGGCTTCACTTCATTAAAGTGCATTGAACAGCTGAACTGGTCCTCAGGGCTTCCATGGACCTTTGGTTTGTCGTTGCTGTTCTCACTGGCTCTGACTTTAGTTGTGGTTCTGTCAGTGAACATCTTCAAACCTCTTTTCCTCTTGGATCCAGTTGATGCAGCTCTTCACTTGGTCCACTCTGCAGCCTCATTTCACTTCCAGCAGGTCTGACAGACGACTTGATGATCCTGATCACATGTTTTAACCACTACAATGAATCTGGTTTGGTTTCAGAGGTCAGATGGAACAGATGTGTGTCTTCTCCGGTTATTTCTTGACAATGAGCTGGACCGAGGAGGAGGAAGAGTCCCTGAGACCAGGACCAGACCAGAAGCACCTGGACACCAATCAAAGTGATGCTGCAGAAGGAGATTTGGTAAACGGTGTGCGTCTGCTCACCTGCAGCGTCCAGCATTGATGCAAAGAGAAGAAGAAGACTTGGATGAAGAAGCTCTGCAGCCTGACGGTGAGTTTGACAAACTCAGTCTGACCCCTGCAGCTGATCTCCAAGCAGCCGACAAACCAGCAGCAGAAGCAAAGCGTCAGACAGACGTTAGAGTCCCACAGATTAGTCAATGCTGCACATGGAGACACTGAAACACTCTTTACTCATTCAGAAGCTTGTTGCTGGTTTGTTTCCTGTTGTCTTCATTTCATCAGTGGTTTTATTCACTGTTGGCTGATTTGATCTCTCAGACATCTGATCAATGTAGTGGAGTAAAAGTTGAAGATTTGTCTCTGAGCTGTAGTGAAGTTTAAAATAGCAGGAGACTGAATGACTGAGGCAACTTGTCAAGTAGTAGAAACAGAGTGTAGATTGACTGTGTGACTGTAGCTCCTGTAAAACAGCTTCTCAGGACATTTAGTGTTTAAATGGAGTCATCAGTTCTGAGTTTGCTTCTTCTTGATTCTTCCTTCTGTATATTTTAGTCAAAGGTTCTTATTTCTAGAATTAAATGACGTTGGGAGCTGAAGCTTTGGAGGGATTCTGGAAAATGTTCAAAGAGATCCGGTTTACTGGAACTCACTAATAATCTTTTCAATCAGGGAGTCGTCTGTTTCCTGCTTGGTTGCCCTGACAACAGTGACGTCACGCTCCTACCTGTTCTCCAGTTTTGTTGAGGTTTACTCTGTGAGCCGTCGTGTCGCAGCTTGGTTTCTCTGTCTGAAGGTGAGTAAAAGACTGTTTAAAGAGTTTTCTGCTCTTAGTCTAGTTCCAGCAGCAGTAGTGTGGCTCCACAGCTCCGCGAACATTCAGCTCAGCTTTGACTGGACTCAGCAGCTCCGTGTTCGCTCCTTCAAGGAACACAGAAAATGTCCGTGAGCTTTTAAAACCTCTGAAAGTGTCTCAGCCGTTTCTCAGTTTGTGTACTTCTGAATCAGAATCAGCTTTATTGGTCAAGTTTGTACACACAGACAAGGAATTTGACTCCGATGTGTCTTTGCTCTCTGTGTACAAAAAAACACAACAAAACACTAAGTATAAAAAATAAGGTAAAAGAAAAACAATATCAACATAAACAACCATAAATAGCAGTATTTACGGTGTGTGTGCAAAGTGGCACGGTTATTAAGGTGGTGTGGTTCAAGTAGTGCAAATATCCATCAGTGTGGGTTACTGCACAGCGGTTCCTGAGTCTTTCACTGTCCGTACTTGTTCCTTCTTGCGTTCTTGTGTTCTTGTGAAACGTCCTCAGTTGGAGCCCGGGGACATTTCCAATTTAAAGTAGGCATCTCGCCAAGTATGGATCAAATCCCTGGGTGTGTTCTTGATCCGCCCACGTTATGGAGGATACATCAGGACCAGACTCGTGTGAGCTCGGGGCAGCCAAGTATCCCATAATGCATTTCGCACCAACCAGCATGCTGCTTATTACCCAACAGGCAAAATAAGAGCTCACCTGTGTTCAGGTTCTGAGTGAAGCAGCTGACATGAAATATTCTATCATTAGTGACTGATGATGTTCAGTGTGTGTACAGGTGAGGTCCAGGTAATTAATGTATGGTGATGTTTGTGCACCTGTCAGACTATACTAAACCTCTGGATGTCTGAGGACAAACAGCAGCTGTGTATGGAAAATGAAGGCTGGTCTATTTTAGTAATGTTAATATTAAAACTGTCAACCCATCCGTCCCTGTTTATGAAGTGTATCCAGATAAAACACATGCTCCTATAAAACAGTCCTTCATTATCTGGTGTCCTCAGTCAGGTTTAGTCGTTCTTCAGTTTCTGAGAATGAGACGGTTCAGTTCATTGAATCACAAACTACAGCTGTCAAAAAACCAACACCTGTAAAACATGAAATATTGATTTATAGTGATCTCACAAATCTCAAAATATATAAATGTATATCAATGTATAAATGGCTGTGTTAATATATCTTATTCCATTTTGTTGTTTTTCTGAGTTACTCTGAGCAGGTGAGCTGAGGTGATGTGATCAAGTATGCTGCTGTTCCAACTGCACATTATCTGGGATGTATTCTCCCGTTCTCAGGAGTTTGTACTTCCTAGTTCAGTTGCCAAGCACCCAAGTCCATCCTCAGCGTACTTGGTACTGAGAGAAGGCCTCAGCTAGTTAGTTTAGCTCTGGGAGGAAGCCACAGCGCAAGCCCAACTCTGTGTTGGTGGGAATTAAATATTGGAGAACATTAATGAAACTTTTGGAGACGATAAAAGCATCTCTCTCTCTCTCTCTCTCTCTGTGTGTCTCATTCACTGTCTATCAGGATGTGTCATGTTGATCCATTTAGACAATAAAGTGAACTATGTCCAGTCTATCAGATGTATCAGGGCCAATATTTGATTTTCACAGTTTTAATGTACATATTCCAAATAAATAAACGTTCACATATCAGGAGAGTTATCAGTTTTTAGTTGTTTATCAGGGAGTCAAAGCAAGAAGGTGCTGCAGGTTCATGATTAGTGACATTAAAGTCCAATAAAGGTACTCTTTGGTCTGTTTGAGGTGTTTCAGAGTGACGGCAGCCCGCAGACTCAGAGGACCGGTGACGGGGAAGCAGCCGAGGATTTTCTGTGGTTCTGCACAAACCCGGTCCAGACAGCAGAGATCTGTACTGGTGGGAAGAAGCTGAGTAAGTAGGACTTTGATTCATTGCAGTCTCTGAGGTTCCTCCTTCATCACCAACAAGCACAAACATGAGGCTGATACATGGCCACGGGGAAAATGCACCAATGTAGCAGTGATGACTTGGGTCTGTCACAACCCTCTGTCAGCAGAGAGACAGGTCAGACCAGTACGGTCTTTCAAAGCCTCTTGTCGTTGCGCAGTTTATTAATTTCAATCTCCGCTCTCGCTTGGGATGACAGCTCGTACCAGCGCTTCTCACAGCAACCACAGGACCTGCTGACAGCTGAGTCTGTGTCCACCATTAATATCAAACACATGAAGTAGTAAATGACCAACATGGACAGTAAACATGACAATAAACACATCAATATAATCAGCATTTTAATGAGGTACGTTCAAACATTTGAAGTTGTGTCACAACTAATTTAATTTTGCCGAGTTTTATCATCACGACATAAAATTAATGTCAAGATTACACATTTCTTTATACAGTCCAGGTTATATGATCGTTTGATTTTACTGTCCATTCATTAGGAGGAGCGCTGAGCATTTTTCTTTTGTCTTTCCCCTTTTTTGTAACAACCAATCACAGCCTTTAGACTGCGTCATACCTAGCAACGGGGATAACCACACCTCCTCACTAAGATAAAGGTTTCTCTGCCCTCCTTGCTCAGAGTTGCTCTCAGAAACTTCCTGAATCACTCTTAAGCTAAGATCCCTTGCTGGGAATTTTTAGCCTAAGTTAGGAGCTCTCTTGGAAAATTCTAAGACGCTTTGTGAATACGGGCCCAGGTTTGTTGAGGTTTACTCTGTGAGTCGTCGTGTCGCAGCTTCGTTTCTCTGTCTGAAGGTGAGTAAAAGACTGTTTAAAGAGTTTTCTGCTCTTAGTCTAGTTCCAGCAGCAGTAGTGTGGCTCCACAGCTCCGCAAACATTCAGCTCAGCTTTGACTGGACTCAGCAGCTCCTTGTTCGCTCCTTCAAGGAACACAGAAAATGTCCGTGAGCTTTTAAAACCTCTGAAAGTGTCTCAGCCGTTTCTCAGTTTGTGTACTTCCGAATCAGAATCAGCTTTATTGGTCAAGTTTGTACACACAGACAAGGAATTTGACTCCGATGTGTCTTTGCTCTCTGTGTACAAAAAAACACAACAAAACACTAAGTATGAAAAATAAGGTAAAAGAAAAACAATATCAACATAAACAACCATAAATAGCAGTATTTACGGTGTGTGTGCAAAGTGGCATGGTTATTAAGGTGGTGTGGTTCAAGTAGTGCAAATATCCATCAGTGTGGGTTACTGCACAGCGGTTCCTGAGTCTTTCACTGTCCGTACTTGTTCCTTCTTGCGTTCTTGTGTTCTTGTGAAACGTCTTCAGTTGGAGCCCGGGGACATTTTCAATTCAAAGTAGGCATCTCGCCGAGTACGGATCAAATCCCTGGGTGTGTTCTTGATCCACCCACGTTATGGAGGATACATCAGGACCAGACTCGTGTGAGCTCGGGGCAGCCAAGTATCCCATGATGCATTTCGCACCAACCAGCAGAAAAGACTGAAGAGAAAACCTTAAACGGTAAGACAAGTTTTTGTAAGTCCTGCTGTTGTTGTGACACAAAATGTAGTTTACTTTATTTTAGGCAATAAAGTGGTTGTATAAATGTCAAATATGAGGTTAATTTATCCAGATAAGTCTGCTTTAAAAAAAAAGAACTCCAACAGTTTCCCAGATGGGAGTGTCCCGGCTAGACAGCTACGACCGCTGAGAGCAGCCTTATCTGGGCTGGACTTTCTGACATCTGCCGCTGTCTCTGATGGTTCTGTAACAGTTAAACAGAGATAGAAGTAGTTTTGTGTTTATGTGACAGTCACACTTGGGCTCACAGTGTATTTTTTTTATTCTTCACTTGAAAATAAGTTTGAATGAGGTCAAAGTTAATTCATTATTTCATGTCCTCGATCGTTGACTTTGTACTTCTGAATTATTGTGTTGTCTTCATTACCTAGAGTACAACTTTCTTCTGTTGCTATGACTGTTACTGTGCATTAAAACTAACATGTAAGCATTATTCTATTGGAGGGACAGCTGAAGAAACCCAGATCCTCACTGGCTGCTGGAGACTCTACAGACAGAACATCAGCAGCTCCATCTGTGGACCTTCAGCAGCATCTGGACCAGCCTGATGCTGTTAATGGAAACTAAAGGCTGATCAGCTCCACTAAAGAACATCAGGAGGAGGAGAGGCCCAATGTTTTACAGCTGTGTTCAGAGACTTCAGTCCTGTTAACAAATGAAATCTGTTAAATTAAATAATGAAATGTCTTTTCAACTGTATTCTAAATATGAATTGTTGAAGCCAGAATTAAATGTCCCTCTAACATCTGACCCGTTTGATCAGATGCTTATTACCCAACAGGCAAAATAAGAGCTCACCTGTGTTCAGGTTCTGAGTGAAGCAGCTGACATGAAATATTCTATCATTAGTGACTGATGATGTTCAGTGTGTGTACAGGTGAGGTCCAGGTAATTAATGTATGGTGATGTTTGTGCACCTGTCAGACTATACTAAACCTCTGGATGTCTGAGGACAAACAGCAGCTATGTATGGAAAATGAAGGCTGATCTATTTTAGTAATGTTAATATTAAAACTGTCAACCCATCCGTCCCTGTTTATGAAGTGTATTCAGGTAAAACACATGCTCCTATAAAACAGTCCTTCATTATCTGGTGTCCTCAGTCGGGTTTAATCATTCTTCAGTTTCTGAGAATGAGACGGTTCAGTTCATTGAATCACAAACTACAGCTGTCAAAAAACCAACACCTGTAAAACATGAAATATTGATTTATAGTGATCTCACAAATCTCAAAATATATTAATGTACATCAATATATAAAAAGCTGTGTTAATCTATCTTATTCCATTTCGTTGTTTTTCTGAGTTACTCTGAGCAGGTGATCTGAGGTGATGTGATCAAGTATGCTGCTGTTCCAACTGCACATTATCTGGGATGTATTCTCCCGTTCTCAGGAGTTTGTACTTCCTAGTTCAGACTGCCAAGCCTCCAAGTCCATCCTCAGCGTACTTGGTACTGAGAGAAGGCCTCAGCTAGTTAGCTTAGCTCTGTGAGGAAGCCACAGCGCAAGCCCAACTCTGTGTTGGTGGGAATTAAATATTGGAGAACATTCATGAAACTTTTGGAGACGATAAAAGCATCTCTCTCTCTCTCTCTCTCTCTCTGTGTCTCATTCACTGTCTATCAGGATGTGTCATGTTGATCCATTTAGACAATAAAGTGAACTATGTCCAGTCTATCAGATGTATCAGGGCCAATATTTGATTTTCACAGTTTTAATGTACATATTCCAAATAAATAAAACATCTCCATGGTGTCCATCAGTCATCAGTGATGGACACCATGGTCCATCAGTTACCATGGATCTCCATGGTAACTGATTCTGTGGAGCGAGATCTCCATTGTAACTGATGCTATGGAGCTACATCACCATGGTTACTCATCCTTTGAAGCTAGATCACCATGGTAACTGGTTCTGTGAAGCTTGATCTCCATGGTTACTGATGCTGTGTAGCTAGATCACCATGGTTACTGATGCTGTGGAGCTAGATCTCCATGGTTACTGATGCTGTGGAGGAGGTTATGTTTAGAGTTTAGATTTAAATTAGCTGGAAAAAGCGTCTCCCTTCAACCAAAGTGTTTCCTCACCAGTATTTATGAGCGATGCAGATTCTCAGCTGAGGAAAATGTTGTATCTGTCAACATGTTGAGCTGTATGTCACTAAAACCCCTGAATGCAGTTACAGTATCACCCACTGTGTTCATCGTGTTGCCATGGGAACCTGCATGTATTTGGTTGGTGATGCAGAAATCACAGAAACATGTTTTTATGTTTGGTCCTGATTCGCTGTCAGGTCTGTTTCCTCTGCTGGTGCTGCAGCTGATAAACACAGACTGGAACATTGATTATTCTACTGGTATTTATTACAGAGAATATTCAATCAGTCACATTAATGTCACTTTGATTTGGTCACAACTTAAAGTGATTTACTGCATTATGGGACATCGTCAGACCTGAATGTACTTAAATACAGTATCATGTTTAAATATATGAAGCGTAAAGTTTAGTAGTTTGATTGTGCAGCTGTCAGAAATGATCAGCTGCATTGATCGATAAAATAAATATATTACGCGTGTTTACAACCAGTTTTCTACAGCACTCCTGTCTTGCATCATTTGCAGTAACAGACTTTATACATCATAAATGTTTCTATTCCTCATTGTTCTCATTCAAATAAGCTGTTGACTGAAGCAGCTGCACACGATCGGTTCATCTTGTGCAGAAGAAGAGTCACATGACGTGTTAAACGCCTCCTTTCATGTGAACGTGCTCCGAGCTTGAAGCAGAAAGCCTGAACTGACCCAGAAAGTTGATGACCACCATGGTGGTACCTGCTAACTCTGACTGAGGTTTTAGTTTCTGTCAGGCCGACCTACATAAAGAAAGCCCGGCTCTGTTGAACTTGCCTGGTAGTCCAGCCCTCTGGTGTGGTGTTTGTTCTGACACATGTTGGTGGATCAGTGAGAGCATGTCTTCATTAGTGAAGAGCTTGTTGTGAAGAGTCTCCCTGGAGCAGTGAACCAAGGAGCAGCTTCTAAAGATACAGAGCCTGATGAGATAGAAAGTGGTGACAGGAAGCCTGAAGTGAGTGTAAAGGTGAGTTTGAAGCTGGGCCTGATTGAGGCTGGTGTGCTTTGTCAGCAGCCTGTTAGTCTCCCAGGAGTCAGTGTGAGACTTAGCACGGTAGTTGACCTTGTGACCAGCAGAGGGAGTTATTCAAGGTGTCCGCGGGGTCTTAAAAAGTATTAAAAGTTGATAAATCAATTGCGGGAAAATCAAGACCCTTAAAAAGTCTTAATTGCGACGTCACACAACAGCGAATGCAAGGTACTAGCCACAGGACTGCTGTTGGCCGAAGACAGCAGCAGCTGTCAATAAATGGTAAATGGTCTGCACTTATATAGCGCTTTTCTCGACCTTAGTAGTATCCAAAGCGCTTTACAATGTGTTTCACATTCACCCATTCACACACCCATTCACACACCAATGGCGACAGAGCTGCCATGCAAGGAGCTAATCTACCATTGGGAGCAACTTGGGGTTCAGTGTCTTGCCCAAGGACACTTCGGCATGCGGAGGGGCCGGGGATCGAACCGCCAACCTTGCGATCAGTGGACAACCGCTCTACCACCTGAGCCACATCCGCCCCAATAGCATCTCTCTGTGGTCCACCTTCAACACGACCGCCTGGTAACGTGACGGCTGAGCCAACACAGCTACGACTGCGGCACACCAACGTGCAAAGTTATCTGGTGTCTCAACACAGCGGTGAATCATAGGGTGACCATGGTTTGATTACCGAACATCAGGACACTCGGTCGGCAATGAGACGCTCAAATGATACTAAGTTTCCTCAAAGATGCCCTATAATTTAAATACATTTAAGGTTTGCCTCCTCTGTATGGATAGAAAATGGTTATATTACCAAATACTATCTATAACCAGAGACACAATTTCAGACAGGCTTCTCAGAGGTCACTCAACATGTTTTATTATCACAAGTTAATGAAGTGAAATAATGAAAAAAATAATATCTCTTCTGGATTAGAAAAATAATAAAAATACCTCTGCTATATCAGCAATCTAACTTTAACAAAAATAGTTCTCACAGACTTACAAAAACTAAAAAAAAATATCTACATCTTAAGTTTTTTTCTTCATCCTTCTTCAAAACAGTGTTTCTGGATTCAGACATTTCTAAGACGTTCACCTGTAGCAAAGACAAAACTGGATACGTCATGAGATTCGGTTTAGCTCCGTGCTTTAAGCAGCAGCTTAAATAAATGATAAAAAGATGACGGAAAGCAAATCACACAATCTCAGGCACATGTCCTAAATTTTGATGTAATAAGTTCTTGTTGTTTTCTGCAAGTTGGCTTTTGTTAAACCCGATTCTTTTGTTGGAAGCCCAAGAACAAACTAGAGGACTTTTCAGTTAACAGATGTAGAATTTATTTAGGTCACAGGTAAAGTATGGCAGCGCTGGTCTCAAAATGATAAAGCTCTTGCAAGAACTCCATCAGAGTGAGCCCCGATATACGGGTATAATTCACATTTATCTTCTTGGGCTGGGCCTGCCCCGTACACAGGTTGGACTTAGACGCGACCGAGTCTCATTGGCCAGTTATCTCTGACGTGAACACGCCAACCACTGTTCACGTGGATTTACTGAAATATGCTAAAACAAGTGTGTGTGTGTGTGTTGTCTTTAAGGCGTGCATCTATTTTGCCACTCTCATGCAGAACTTAGCTGAATATCGAAACTAATGAATACAGATAAGACTGGAACTGCGAGCACTGTACTCCCTTTTTCATTTAATTAATTCGTAACAATGGCGAACTGTCCATGGGAACTGGATAAGACGGAAACTGGGAGTGCAGCTATTCCCATTCTCACAGCAACAAAGATAATGAGTGCAGACTGTCTATGACCTCAAGGCCACATAAGGTTAGACAAATGATGATCAAACTGAGTAAATAATATAGCAAATCCAATCATGGTAGAATCAAGGAACAATATAACAAATCATAAAATAACATAACACTTTGAATAACTGTTGTTACTTGTTGTGACCTGAGGGGGGCGTCAATAAACCTGCCTTTAGTTTAATTTCCAGCTTTATTCCTTCTCAGCTCACCTCATTTCTTTTAAGTTGCACACTACAACTGTAAGATGTGTTGCTAACAGCAGCTTAAAGTGGCGATGAGGTCTTAAAAATTTTTTGAAAGGTTTTTAAAAAGTCTTAAAAAGGTATTGAAATTAACCTCAGGATTCCTGCATGTACCTTGTTATTGCAGTTGTAGTTAAAGCAGCAGTTGGAGCTGCAGCGACTTGGGCTTGAACGAGAGGAAAAACTAGAAACCATGAAACAGAGAAGTGAAGAGGAGAATCCTGAGTTACAGCAGCACCATTTGGAGCTTTACTTTGTGAAGGACTAAATGTCCTGGTCCAAAATGTGCCTTGAAAATATCCTACATTAATATTATTTTCCACTTTCACTAAGTTAGATTTTTAAACCAACATCAGTCCTGATCAGATCTGACAAATATTCATTCACTACTCAGATTTTAACTTTTTAAATCACAGTTTATTTGCACGATGCTGCTGTTTATAAAATAACATAACAAAGTATTTTCTATATAATATATGTTAAGGGTATTTTTACAGTGCGGTATTATTATTTTTTTAATTTACTTTTTTATTGTGGAATTTTTAACATTTTATACAGAAAGAAAAAAACACTAGGAACAAAGAACAGGGACAGTGAGGGAGGTCCCTTTTCCACACAGTATCATCTTTGTCACATGGGGTCGTCATTTGCAGCAGTTGTCGTTAGTTAAACAACAGCTTTATATAAAGTCAGATCTTGTAGGCTTGACATATTCTGTCCATTTTGACCATATTTTGTAAAATGAGTCCATTTGCAATTTTAACCGAAAAGTCACTTTTTCAATTTTGTAGATTTCTCAATTCTTGGTTGCTCAGGATTGAGCCATCTTCTGGTAACGGCCTTTTTACTTGCTGCTAAGAGAATCTTGTCTCCATTGCTAAAGCCATTTAGGATTATGTTACACAGATACACAATTTCAAATGAAAAGGGGAAAACAATTGAGAACACGTTCTGTACATGATGGTGAATCTCAACCCAGTATCCTTGAATATTTTGACAGTTCCAAATAACATGAAAGTGGTTGGCTCTTTCAGTACCTCCAGCAGGCATCTCCAGTTCCCCAGTATCTTTTTTGAGCTGGTGTAATGAAAAAAACGCAAAATATTTTTCCAACAATGTTCACGCCAAATATTTGACCCAGTTGAGACCCACTGGATTTCACAAACGTGCTCCCAGCTTTCCTCAGTTATCGTGAAGCTTCCTTCTCTTTCCCATTTTTCTTTCACATAATATGTGCTTTCCCCACCACCTCGCAGCATGTTGTTGTACAATTTAGAGATAATTTTGGAGGGAAACGTTGATTTTGTTAGTGACATAAATGTTTGAATGAGCCCTTGGTCAGTTGAGGGTATTTTAATGTTCTGGTTGAAGTAGTGCCTGACTTGCAGGTATCTGAAAACATCTTCAGAGCCCAACCCGTGCTTTTGCTTCAGATTGTCAAATGTTTGGAAAGCCCCCTTGTGGACAAATGAGCTGTAGTTGGTTAATCCTTTAGAAATCCATCTTTTGAATCGATCATCATATTTGTTAGGAGTGAATTCTGAGTCATATACACTCCATCGCAGAATTTTGGATTCCTCTTCCAAGCCGAATAGTTTAGTTATTTCGTTCCAGGTTGTTATTGTTGTGTATGATAAGCACTCAGTTGGGAGGCAGTTTTTATATTGTAATTTTATGTCTGCTATGACAGCTTTAAGTGGCATCTCTTTAATTATCTTCTATGTCTTTCCACCCTGCTATGTAAACCGGAGAACACATACATACCAGGGGTCTCAGCTGGGCTGCATAATAATATTTTCTTAAGCATGGGAGGCTCACACCACCCCTTTCCTTCTTTATTTGTAAGGTTTTCAACTTAACTCTGGGTTTTTTTTACCTTTCCGTAAAAACCTTGATAGAGTTCTGTCCCATTCTACAAATTGTTTTTGAGGTATAGAGAATGGCAAACACTGGAACAAATATAGCATTCGAGGAAGGATATTCATTCTAATTGAATCAATCTGAGAATACAGATCTAAGAAGGGTATGGTGTTCCACCTCTCCATGTCAGATTTTATTTTTGCGTTCAGAGGTCCATAATTAACATCATACATCTTTTTGAAATCTCTATGTAGCAAAACTCCTAGGTATTTGATGGAGTCTGTGTCCCATTTCCATTTAAAGTGGTCTCTAATGTTTTGGGGAGGATCATAATTTAAAGTTAGTACTTGAGTTTTGTTTACATTAATTTTGTAACCTGAAAAGGTGCCATAGTCTCCAAGTATCTGTATGGTTTTTGGTAAAGTCTGAGTGGGATTGGATATGGTTAATAATAAATCATCGGCAAACAAGGCCAGTTTCTGTTCCTTTCCTGCAATGGTTATCCCTAAGATGTCTTGTCTTTGCCTGATCCATTGACCAAGTGGTTCGATATATAAGGCAAAAAAGAGTGCAGATAGATTACACCCTGGTCTCACTCCTCTTTCTAGTGCTATCGTCTCAGTGAGGTCCCCATTGATTTTAATTCTAGCCACTGGCTTGTTGTATAAACCTGCAATTATTTCAATTATGGATTTATGAAAGCCAAATTTATTAAGCACTTTGAATAGAAAGGACCACCTCACTGAGTCGAAAGCCTTTTCAGCGTCCAAACTCATTACCAAGGTCTCTTGTTTTTTTCTGTACAGCATATTGCATTACATGTAGCACTCTCCTTATGCTGTCCTGGGTCTGTCTTTGTTTAATGAATCCGGTCTGGTCCTTATGTATCAAAAGTGGTAAAATGATTTCCAGTCTCCTTGATATAATAGATGCAAACAGTTTGTCGTCAATATTTAAGACACTGATTGGGTGATAATTACTACATTCTTGTCTGTCTTTTCCCTCCTTTGGGATGATGGAGATTATTGCTTCATTCCATGAAGGCGGGACCGTTTTCTTTTGCATCACCCAATTGAACATCTTCAATAAAGCTGGGGTTAGGCAACTCTCCATTATTTTGTACCATTCAGGGCTAAATCCATCTGTTCCTGCCATCTTTCCTTTTTTCAGTTTTTTAATTGCCAGGTGGATTTCCTCTTCGGTTATTGGTGAAAGAAGTCTCTTATTTTGCTCATCTGTCAATGTTGGTAGGTTTAGCTGTGAGAGAAAAGCATCTATGCCTTGATCGTTATCCACATGGGCTTGTGAGTAAAGCTTTAGGTAGTAATTTTGAAAACAATTTAATTTTGTCTTGTTCATTTACAATTTTATTATTCAAGGGGTTCTTAATTTTGTGAATGGTTCTCTCAGCTTGTTGTTTCCTAAGTTTATAAGAGAGAAGTTTTAGAGATCTCCCGCCTGCTTCATAATACTGTTGTTTAGTAGAGATTAGGTTTTTTTGTACATCCATTGTATTAAGGTCATCTATTTTTTCTTTCAGTTGTTTTATTTCAGATTTGGTCGCATCTTTCATATTTTTTGAATGTTCCTGTTGAAGTTTCGATAATTTCTCTTCTAGGCTGAACATTTTATGAAGATTGGCCTTTTTTTGATGAGAAGAGATATTTATTATTTTCCCCCTAATTACTGCCTTAAATGCATCCCAAAGTGTTCCTGGGCTGACGTCGTCATTGTCATTGAGTTCATAATACTCTTCAGTTGCCACTTTGAAACTTTCTTTAATATTTGGATAATTTAAGACGTTTGTGTTTAACCTCCAAAGGGTGGATCTTCTATTCTTTGTGAGAAAAACTTGCACATAAACAGGATTATGGTCAGAGATTGTACAAGGCCTAATTTCACAATTTTGTATCCTGAACAGATCATTTTTGAACATGAATATATAATCCAAACGGGAGTAAACATTATGGGCATGAGAATAGTGAGTATATTCCCTTTTAGTTGGATTAATATCTCTCCATACATCAAGGAAACCTGTATCTTCCATATAATGTATCATCTTTTTCCCAATATTTCTCGAATCACCTTTCTCATTCGAAGAATCTAGTTTTGGGTTCAGTGTAATATTGAAATCCCCACCACATAATAGGGTTCCCTGAGTTTTGGTTGTCATTATTTCTAATATATGTTTAGAAAAGGACCAGTCACTACCAGGGGGGACATACACGTTTAGTAAGGTTGTAAGAGTGCCTTCGATCCTACCCGTTATCATTATATATCTGCCTTCCTTGTCTGTGTATTCAGATAGATGTTCATAATTATAAATATAAGAATAAAAGACGTGTTTGAAGCCCATTTTATTCAGTTGAGTGTTCTTCATGTGAAAGATGCGTTTCCTGCATCATAGCAATTTGTATTTTGTCTCTTTTGAGTTTTGATAGGGCTTTCCATCTTTTGACTGGCTTATGTAAGTCGCTGATATTAATAGTTATCAATTTTACATGGTTGTTGTACATTTATGTTTTACCTTTAGCTGCTATGTTTATATGGACTGGTACCTCACTCCCCATATGAAACACTGAACACAGAACAAAAGTAACTATAAACACTGTGAACTCCCAAGGTTGGGGTCTTTTAAACAGACCCTGCAGAGCCTCTAAAGGCAGTATCCACATCAGTTCAATGAAGGGGGCCCTTATTGGCTGGGTCTCCGCTGTAAAAGTGATCTCCCAGAACCATGATTTTCTTAAGTTATTGTACCCAGAAAAATATCGATAATATTGTGTCACAGATATGAAAAGACATGTATAGAATTCTTAGCTCGGTCAAAGTGAAACCTTCATTTCCCAAGGAAGTAGCTGTAGTTCTCCTGAAGGCACGGAGCTTTTCCTTGCAGCCTGGATCTTGTCCATGGTTCGCTGTGCTGCTGCCTCTGGTCACTCTGGTCCAGGTTAGTTGTTTAAGTTGCTCCTGGATTGTTTTGGAAGGCTTGATGATCTTGACAGCATAGCCTCTTCTGGACATGTCTTCAGTCGCCTTTGCTGCGCTGATGTAGGTTTTCTTTCCGTCTGTGAATTTTACTCTCAGTTTGGCTGCATAGAGGGTTTGAAACAGTATTTGGTTTTCTTTCAAAATCTTGCGTACTTCTGCATATTCTTTTTGTTTCTGAAGGATGAGAGGGGGATAATCATTGTCCAGGGTTATGTGTTTACCTTTCCAAGTGAATCCTCTCTTTTGCCATGCTTTGCGGAGTATCTGCTCTTTAATCCTGAAGCTCAAGAATTTGACCACGATAGATCGCGCTGGAGCCTCGTTCGGAGGTGGGGGGCCCGGAGAGCGATGGGCTCGTTCAATGTTAATGACTGTAACAGAGTTAAAATTTCATTTAATTAATAGTTGTTTTCAATTCATGTTTGTTGTTGTTATGTTAAGTATTTTTTAAATTTTATCTCAATGAGTTATTTTTTTTTGCCATTATTTTACTAATTTTGTAAATATAAATTGCTTTTCTGCACTCCGCTCTGTTTGTTCCTCTCGGGCTTCTGTAGCTCCTCCCGGGCTTCCGTAGCGTCTCCCGTTTACCCGACACAGTAGCTGTGTTGCATGCTGTGGGGTAAGTTGTGGGATAACTCGCTGCCGTGGTGTCGTGTTGCTTTCCTTATATATTTAGCATTTTATGTTGTAGTCTTCGGTGTAAATTGTTTATCATTGTGTATTATTTGGCTGTCTAGCTGTATTATGTTGTTTTAGTTGTTTTTAGAGGTTTTATTGTTGTTTCTGGTTACGTTATTTTTGGCGCGAGTTGTGAGAAATGGCGGAGCTCGGTTGTTTATTGTCTTCGTTTATATGTTCAGGAGCAGAGTGCAGAACGACATCAACATTCAGCAGAAGAATTTATGTGTTATTATGTCTTCTGCAGAATAAATGCTGAAAGAAAAATCAACTGGGCTGTCATCAATGACCTCGTGCTCACAGGAGTGCGCATCTGTTACATGTCCACACCGTCCAGTTCTAAGCCCTCACTTACTAGTGTCTCAACAAAAGCGCACACTGATGGAGAGTTGTGTTCGGATGATTCTGGAACACCGTAGATTCTGATATTCTTTCTTCTACAGCGACTCTCCATATCCATCATCTTCTCCTCTAACTGTATGTGTAGCTGTACAAGTTCGGTCGTAGTTTCCTCCACGTTTTGAATTCTCTCCTCGGTCTTTTCGATCCTTTCCTCGGCTTCTTTCAGTCTACTATTAACTTTGGTCAGCTTTTCCTTGAGGTTTTCTAGTTGCTCCTTATTTTCTCGTTGGAAGTCCTTCAGTTCTTGTAGGATAATTTCGTAGTTGGCCATGGCTCGTAATTTAGTTTCACGTATTACTGTTGGCTTATTTAGCTTTGCATGTTAGCTTAAGCCGCTAATGCTAGCGCACAAATTTCAGTCTTTTGTTTCACTCACTCTTTGTCGGGTGCAGTTTGTAGTCTACTTCTCTCCCCCCGTTTCTTGTTTCACAGTTATTTATTTGTTTATGTCATTTAAACGGGGTTAAATCACTAATTGCTCAGGTCCTTTCAGGAGCTCTCTCACAGCACAGCCATTCACGGTGATGGTCAAACCAGAAGCCTCAGTGTGGTATTATTAGAACTCTTCCTGTATGGTATTAGAGCTTTAACAGTCTGGTATTAGAACATTTACAGTCTAATAGTGGTCCTTTAAATGTGGTATTAGTGGGTTCTCAGTGTGGTGATATTAGCACCTTTACAGTGAGCTGTTAGTACGTTTGTACAAAACAGAGAAGTGAAGCAAAGCTGGAGGTGCAGCAGTCCCAGCAGGAGCTGTTGAAAGTGGGACAACTGTGTGAGGGTTTACAGCTGAGGATGGTCAAGTCGTAGCAGTCGGACAGGAATTTCCAGTTTCAGCTTTGAGTGTAGCTGAAAGCAAAGTGGAGGAAACTGTAAGGTTTGTTGATTTTGTTGCTCCCCTGTATTTGGTTCAGCCTGGTATCAATAAAGCCTTGCACACTGATGAACAGTTGGCTTGATTAGCAGAGCAGTTTAGCATTGATGTAAACATCAACAGTGTCTTGATATATAAAATATTTGAACAGAAAACATGTAAATGTTGTCACCAGTCTTTTCCTGGAAGTTGTCTGATGTTGCTCCTTTAAACCGACCACAGACTAAACGCTTCATTTGTGGAACATCTGCGTCTGGACAGACTCTACAGTTTACTGATGTTCCCTGAACGCCTCACATGCAGACTATGGTAGATGCTGCTGGGTTCACTCAGACAGGTGTACGACCAAACATTACTTAGAGAAATACTGCTGTAAGTAGGGCTGGGTTAAAATAATCGATTAATCGATTTTAATCGATTTTCCTTTGAATGGCCCGATATCGATTCATACATTCCTAAAATCGATTATTTATTACGTCTTTTCTGCCGTGTGTAATGCAGTTTAAAGCCGAGTAGTCTTGCGTGGACAGCCAGAGCATTTGTATGTAAGTTACCAGCAAACTCTCTGCGAGTCCATAAACTAACCCAGGCGGTCGCAGCATTCATATGCAAGGACATGCGACCATACAGCGTTGTTGAAAATGATGGTTTCCGCGGCCTCATGAAGACTCTGAAGCCACGCTATGTTATACCGACACGCAAACAGCTGAGTGAAATGACAGTCGCAAACATGTATGCAGATGTGAAACACAGCATCGCTTCAGTCAGCAGAGAGAGTCGCTCTAACCTGTGACAGTCGGACATCCAACGCGCAGTTAAAACCAGACACACGGCGAGTAATTCATGTGAACTGTTGTTGAAAGCGATAGCAGAATGGGAGCTGACAAAGATCCAGCCGTCGTAACGGACAATGCTGCGAATATTGTCCGTGCTGTGGAAATGACGGACCTGTTGCACGTCGGCTGTTTCGCACACATACTCAGTTTAGCTTCGTAAGCAGCTCTCAGAGTCCCAGCTGTTGCTCACCTGCTCGGCAAAATGAGGCATATCGCTTTATTTTTTTAATCTTAGCATCACGGCTAACCACAAGCTAAAGAGAAGCACAGGTTACTGGGCCTGCCTGGACATAAGCTGGTGATTGACGTGGTGACACGGTGGAACAGCACAGTGGAGAAGCTGGACCGTTTACTGCAACATACTGCACAAAAACCAAAGCTTTGTGAGAGTCACAGGCAGCAAATTAAACGTCCTCAGTGTGGTGTGTTTGTAGCCTCCTTATTTACACTGCCTGCCTTGTGATTTGATGTGATTTAAATTATTTCATTTTTGTTTTAGTCAGGTCATGTCTAATAGAAATTACACAATTAATTGAACTGCTTTGGGCTCAATTCTTAATGTAAACATTAATATCTTAAATAGTGCACCAAGTTTAATTAGTTTTTACTATTTACAGCATTGGTTCTTTGAGAGTCTCTTCAATATTCAAGTGAAATTGGTACTGTTACTGAAATATCCTTACCCGAATTGAAAATCGAATCAAATCGCGAATCGAATCGATTTGGGAAATCTGAATCAATACCCAGCTCGAGCTGTAAGGTGTTCTAATGTCAGACGTACCCAAGCTGACACCGAGTCATTTTATCTACATCAGGGGTGTCCAATCCTGGTCCTCGAGAGCCCCTATCCAGCATGTTTTAGATGTGTCCCTCTTCCAGCACACCTGATTAAATGATCAGGATCGTTATCAGGCTTCTGCAGAGCTTGATGATGAGCTGATCATTTGAAACATCGAATATGTCTGTGGAAACAATCATGTTGTGTTTTGTCGTTCTCAGCTGCCCAGCCAAAGATGGAGGAGGAGTGGTCAACCACACTTGTCCATTCCACTGATGCATTCTGGAGGAAGAACGTGAATAATCCAGATGTTAGTGAAGCCCTATTGAATGTCTCATGTTGATTTAACTGATAATGTTGCCATCAGTAGAAATGGAAATGGAAGAAAGCTGTTCAGTTCACCCTGATGTTTGATGTTCAACAAGAAGAAATGGAACTGTTTCCTCATGAAAGTATGGCATGATTATGTTGAGACACCAGGTCCATTTTTGTTTCACTTCCTTGCTTTAAATTTGTTTTCCAGATTTACCCTGTGGACAGAAAGACCATCAAGTCCCGTGTGGCTCTGCTGATCACTAATATTCAGTTTGCTAATGCGAAATTAAAAAAGAAATATGGCGCTGAGAGAGACGAGGAGAACATGGAGAAACTGCTCTCAAGTTTAGGATATGAGGTGGTGAAACACAGAAACCTCACTGCAGAGGTATTTTATAAAAAGGGAAATTTAAGAGAGCCTCTTGTTTGCTTGACTTACTGATCCAGTCCTGATGCACTGACTGCTGTGTTCTCACAGGAGATCAACGAGGCCCTGATCGAGTTCTCTAGACATCCAAAACTCAAAGACACAGACAGCGTGTTGGTGGTTATCATGTCTCATGGGAAACTGGGAGCAGTACTTGGTGTCAACTCTGAAGATGAGACGACAGATGTGTTTGACATTGACAACATTTACAGACACTTGGGTTCAGAGGAATGTCCAGCGCTGCTGAACAAACCCAAGATCATCATCATCCAGGCCTGCAGAGGAGGTGATTCTCAGCTCTTCTTACAGAAACTCCACTTCAGTTAACTGAAGAGTCGACTAATGTCTTCTTATCTTAAAGAATGCTGCCTATGTTTCAGGTCAGGGAGGAGATGTGCTTGTTAGTGATAATGCAGACCAAGCTATGGAATGGGACTCTGTGCCACATCCAGGTGCTGAAGGCAACAAGAAACGACGTGTGCACAGAGAAAAAGACTTCATTTCTCTGCTCTCCTCCACCCCTGGTCAGTGTTAAGGTTAAGATGAACATCAGTAATCTACAGTGATAAGAGCCAGAAATAGTTTCCTCATGTAGTAAAAATGAAACCTATTTTCTGTCTCTGAATGTTTTTCCTGCAGGTACTTTGTCATATAGAGACACACGTGATGGGAGTTTCCTCATCCAGTACATTGTGGAGGTTTTCAACACCTTCGCACATCAGGATCACATCGAGGAGCTTTTCAGAAGAGTAAGTTTCTCTTGTACAAACTCTCTTCTGGGTTTATGCTTGTGTGAAAATGTAAAGCTATATCACTACAGAGCGAACAATTCCTGTTTTATCAGTGTGAGTTTTGCTTCATTCTATGCTCTGTTTGTTTCAACCTCGCAGGTCATGCAACGCTGTGAGGATTTCGCAGCTGGAGCCAGAAGACAGATGCCGACCAAAGACAGATGCTCTCTAACAAAGCACTTCTACTTCTTTCCAGGTACTAAGACAGGACTGGGTTTGCAAGCAAAATCCCAGCATTAAACCTTATCTTACCAAGAGGGGTACCCTGTAAAACAAAACATTTTAAAAACAACTTTTAACTGTAGTTTTTTGGACAATGTAGCATTATTTTACAGATTTCCCCGTATTGTTAAATCAGATGATGTCTTGTTAATGCACAGAAAGAAGCATTAATATACGTGTCAGCTGGAAACAAAACAACAACCCAAAACTGAAATAACATCCACGTCCAAAATCTGTATTTCTACCAACAGAAATTTCTTCTTTCATAATGTGTAACTGCTTTATTGTATTTAAATCTGCTGGTGTATTTTTTGTAGCATCCTTGCTGCCAGATTGTCACAGTTTCTGCTCAGGATCTTTTTCGACAGTGTACCTGCAGACCCCAGATCTAAAGTTTCCATCCCATCATCCTGGTGCTTTATTCTGCAACTTTTCATGAATTTGTGAATCAGTTTGTCCAATTTGACTTTAGAACTTAGTTTACCGTTTCTATTTTGATCAGTGCTTTTAAAAAACAGCAATGTAATGTCATCCTGGGGGACTCCAGACAAAAGGACCCAATTCCACTTCATGCAGTTTAAATAGATGGCGCTATTTATTGAGTTCATGTTTGCCACGAGTCTAAATTTAAAGGAGGGAAAAGGTACTCTGTTAGAAGACGGACACAGATTTCATCATATGCTGTCAACAGCCCTGAATATTTCTCCTCTTAAAATAAGGTGATGATTAAAGTCGGACAATACATAATTTCATGATATAGTAAGAATAAGATGAAATGTTCATGTTCTGTTGTACAAGATAAGAGTGACATGGCACAGTGTGAGTGAGGGGAAAAGCAAAAATGGGACACTTTTTGAGGATTAGAAAGATTCAAGGAGGCTTTCTCAGTTCCTCAGATCTTTCCCATCATTTTACACATCTGTACACATGACAACGCAAAAACGATTGACGTGTTTGAGTGGACTAGTTGGTAAAGGTGTGTACATGTGAGTCAGAGACAGAGATGGTGACAGACAGTGGAGTGGAATTAGAGATCTGCACTACATGATACTTTCTGTATCTGTAAATGTACAAACACACACATAGACACTCACATTCCTCAAGACACACACACACAAAATTACCTCCACAGAGCCACTAACTTTCCAGAATGTGTTTTCATTCGTCTGTTTTTTAACAGTGTCTTCTCATTTGTGTAATTTCTTGTTTTCTGATTCAGAGATTCTGTCTGGGTGTCGAGACAAACTCAAGTCTAACCTGAAGACGAGGTTCCAGCGTGTGTTTGAGGGCATCGCTAAAGCAGGACAGAAAACCTTCCTGAATGACATCTACACAGAGCTGTACGTCACAGAGGAAGGGACTGCAGAGGTCAATGATGAACATGAGGTCAGACAGATTGAAGCAGCTTCCAGGAAAACAAACAGAGCAGAAAGAGCCATCAAACCAGAAGACATCTTCAAAGACCCATCTGGAAGAGACAAACCAATCAGAAGAGTGATGACAAAGGGAGTGGCTGGCATCGGGAAGACAGTGTTAACACAGAAGTTCACTCTGGACTGGGCTGAAGGTAAAACCAACCAGGACATCCAGCTCATGTTTCCATTCACTTTCAGAGAGCTGAATGTGGTGAAAGAGAGAAAGTTCAGCTTGGTGGAACTTGTTCATCACTTCTTCAGAGAAACCAAAGAAGCAGGAATGTGCAGGTTTGAAGACTTCCAGGTTGTGTTGATCTTTGACGGTCTGGATGAGTGTCGCCTTCCTCTGGACTTCCACAACAATGAGATCCTGACTGATGTGACAGAGTCCACCTCAGTGGATGTGCTGCTGACAAACCTGATCAGGGGGAAGCTGCTTCCCTCTGCTGGCCTCTGGATAACCACACGACCTGCAGCAGCCAATCAGATCCCTGATGACTGTGTGGACATGGAGACGGAGGTCAGAGGGTTCACCGACCCACAGAAGGAGGAGTACTTCAGGAAGAGATCCAGAGATGAGCAGCAGGCCAGCAGGATCATCTCCCACGTGAAGACATCACAAAGCCTCCACATCATGTGTCACATCCCAGTGTTCTGCTGGATCACTGCTACAGTTGTGGAGAAGATGCTGGGAAGCAGAGAGGGAGGAGAGCTGCCCAGCACCCTGACTGAGATGTACGTCCACTACCTGGTGGTTCAGGCCGAAGTCAAGAAGGTCAAGTATGATGGAGGAGCTGAGACAGATCCACACTGGAGTCCAGACACCAGGAGGATGATTGAGTTTCTGGGAAAACTGGCTTTTGAGCAGCTGCAGAAAGGAAACCTGATCTTCTATGAGTCCGACCTGACAGAGTGTGGCATCGACATGGAAGCAGCCTCAGTGTACTCAGGAGTGTTCACACAGATCTTTAAAGAGGAGAGAGGACTGAATGAAGACAAGGTGTTCTGCTTCGTCCATCTGAGCGTTCAGGAGTTTCTGGCTGCAGTCTACATGTTCCATTGTTACACCAACAGGAAGGAGGAGGTTCTGGAGGACTTCCTGGGAAAAGACTGGAAAGTCAAGAACAGAGATACTCTGGATGTGTTCCTGAACAGAGTCATGAAGAAATCCCTCAGCAGTAAAAATGGTCACCTGGACCTGTTTGTTCGCTTCCTTCATGGCCTCTGTCTGGAGTCCAACCAGAGACTCTTAGGAGGTCTGCTGGGTTGGACAGAGAACAGTCCAGAAATGATCCAGAGAGTCATCAACAACCTGAAGGAGATGAACAGTGGTGGAATGTCTCCAGACAGAAGCATCAACATCTTCCACTGTCTGATGGAGATGAAGGATCTCTCAGTCCATCAGGAGGTCCAAGAGTTCCTGCAGTCAGAGAACAGATCAGAGAAGGAACTCTCTGAGATCCAGTGCTCAGCTCTGGCCTACATGCTGCAGATGTCAGAGGAGGTTCTGGATGAGTTGGACCTGAACAAGTACAGAACATCACTGGAGGGAAAACAGAGACTGATTCCAGCTGTGAGGAACTGCAGAAAGGCTCGGTGAGTCCAGATGTGATGAACATGATCAGTCAGTAGATCAGTGGTTCAGTTCTTCAGATGTTCTCACTAGAACATTCTCATTATTCTTCATGTTCCACTTGTTTATCTCAAACATCACATGTCAGCTGAGTTTAGTCTCAGATGTTCTTGAGCTGCTTCAAACGCTGTGAACATGTAGATTATTTAGTTGGTTGTGTTTAAAGCAGTTAAATGGATCAACTCAGTTTTTGTGTTTCATTCTAATAATTGTTTGTCTGACAGTTTTTTTCTTCTGGTTCTTCCTTTGGCTGATGGAGGAAACATGCAGATCTGCTGAAACACATGAAGAACTGTAGATGTTCTTGTCCAGGTTTTATCACAGCATCACTTGATCACAACATGTTGGAGGTTCAGACAGTTTTCAGTGAACACACTCAAAGTTGACAAAGAGGGAAGTGGTGTTCCAGAGTCCAGACTTTGTCTTTACTCATGTTCAGTTTGTCACAGAAAGAAACTCAGGTTATCAGAGCAGAATGGTAGAAGTCAGACTGTTTCCAGAGATCTGATCCACTCAAAGGTCAGAGTTGTGTTTTTAATGCTACAAACCCTGAGAACACCTTTGTGATGACGTTATGTTGGAAACAATTCAACCTCAGTGGTTTGTTGTTTGTGTTTGTGCTGAACAAGTTTGTCAGAATCTCCAGAAGAACGTTGAGGACAGAAGTTGACCCAGTCGTCTGTCATCACATCAGAATATGTCCTGATGTTGATCTTTACTGATGTCCAGGTGTGATGTTGTCCAGGGATCAGTTTCATTGTGTAGCGTTTGACAGCAGACTGTAGATGTTGAGTGATGGAGGTGAAGCTGACAGCAGCAGGTCCACAGCAGAGACATCATCATCTTTGTACTGGAGCTGTTGACTGAGCTGAACTCAGTCACAACATCCTGAGTCTCAGTAAAACCAGTGGACAGAACATGTTCTTCTGATCCAGATGTTCTCCTGAGAACTTTGTGGAGTCAGACGTGGGATCAGATCACACTGACAGACTGTGGACAGTGTGGAAGCCTGAATGTAACTCCATCTCCTGTCCTCCATGTGCAGATGAAAGCACAGATTCAAAGTGTTGAGGTGTGAGAGAGGCTGATGAGAATTCAGCTTCATGTCCAACAGTCAGAGAAGATCAGCTGAACCACTGATGTGAAGAACTAAATGTCAACCAGGACCAGTCCAGATGTTTTTGGATCAAATGCATGAAGGAAATATAAAATGTCTTCTTCATAATAACATGTTTTATCATTTATGTTTCATGACAGACTTTCTGACTGTGAACTCTCAGAGACTCACTGTGAAGTCGTGGCCTCAGCTCTGAAGTCCAACCCCTCCCATCTGACAGAACTGGACCTGAGTGGAAACTACCTGAAGGATTCAGGAGTGAAGCATCTTTGTGATGGACTGAAGAGTCCAAACTGTAAACTGGAGACTCTCAGGTCAGTTCACTCACTGTTTTTAATATATTCAATTCAAATCCTGGTTTGTGGTTCATACATTTTGTGTCTTTTCCTGAAAACAGTCTGAAGATGTTTGAGATTGTTGAAGTGTGAATGAATCCCCTGATCAGCTGACTGCAGTGTTCCAAGATGGAGGACAGAATCCACAGTCCTGCTGTGTGTCTGAATGTAAAGCTGATGTTAAAGTGATGTGAGGCTTCAGCAGTCTGACTTCCACACATCCAGTCAGGATGTTTGTGTTTCCACAGTGTTTGTGCTGCAGTGGAGCCTCAGGAACTCAGAGAGGGAGTTTAGTTGTCAACAGTCTGGAACTTGATGAGTGTCAGAAGCTGAAGCTGGATGTTAGAGTGAGCTGAGCTCATGAAGGGATTCCTGACAGTGGAGTTGTTAGGAAGAGAACAGTGGACAGTCAGTGAGGACAGCAGGAATCAGAATCCCTCTGTAATGTACAGATGACATGTGACTGTTGTTTGAAGACACACTGGAACATTGGAATGAGACAAAGCTATGAAGCTGATGAACACAGAAGAAGAAGGTGATGGAATAAATGACAGAAGGAAGAGATGTGATGTTGATCCTGTAATGAGAGAGTGGACTGAGGTCAGCAGCATGTTGTCATTAATATGAATGAGAGCTCTTCTTCTCTGGTTCTGTTGGACTGTTAGAAGCTGCTTCCTGTTGGCTTCAGCTGTTTGGAGTTTCCATTTTGTAAACTTGTACATTGTGAAGCTTCTTCATCTCTGAACACAGGATGAAACTCTGGATGGTTTCAAGAAGGAACTTTATCTCCTAAACTCACATCTTTTATTCTTTATTCAGATTGGAGGGATGCAAGTTGTCAGAGATCAGCTGTGATTATCTGGTCTCAGCTCTGAAGTCCAACCCCTCCCATCTGGAACATCTGGACCTGAGTGGAAACAACCTGAAGGATTCAGCAGTGAAACATCTACAGGATCTTGTGGAGAGTCCAGACTGCAGCCTGCAGACTCTGAGGTCAGTAGAAGGTTCCAGTCAGTCAGTTTTCTACTAAACATTCAGTATCAGAGCAAAGATCCAGTGTCTCCTGTAAACCTGTAGCTTCTCAGTGAAGCTGTGAAGCAGAATGGAGACAGACTCCAGGACTGGACAGGAACACAGAGACAGCAGTCAGCCAATCAGAGGAGACACAAGCTGGTTGTCATCATGTGTTTGAGTGGATGTGAAGCCCACTGTTGTTGTTGTGTTGATGTGTTGAGGACATGAAGCTGATTCCAGCTGACAGCCTTCCAGATGTGCAGAGACAGTGGTCCTCCTCCATCAGAGTGTCCATCAGATCTGATCTGACTGCTTGTTGTCTCATGTCAACAGCGATCAGCTGATCAGGTTGATGTTTGTCACAGCTCTGAGATGAGTGAGACTGAAGCCTGCAGACCTCTGGCTCTTATTTCACAGCAGCTTCATCACATTTAGGAACCATGAGGTGTTTATACAGAACAGAAGCTCTGCTCAGGTCCAGCAGCCACATCTGGATGTGTGTCCTTGTGTGTGCTTTGATCCAGATGTGTTGACTGACAGCCTCCATGTTGGTTTGTCAGCTGATGTTTGAGGAGCAGATGAGATGTTGATGGACTCACAGAGACTGTTGGTTTAGATGGAGCAGCAGTAAATCCATGAGGAAGAGTTTGTGCAGTGATGAAGCTTGATGACTGTCAGCAGCTTGTTTCCATGTGGACTGCAGTGACATGTGCAGAGAAACACACCTGATGCTGACAGTGTGTGCAGGTGTGTGAGCTTGGAGCTCAGTGTGTTCACTCCAACACGTTAGCATGAAGCTGCTGCTGTGAACAGAACTGAAGTCCTGCTGCTCTTTATGCTGATGATCAGCTGATCAAACTCATTGATCTCCTCTGATCTTTCTTCTCTCTGCAGGTGTTTCCATTGATGATGAGGACGGTGTTTGTTGGAGAGGATGAAGTGTGTCCTGATGATCCAGAGGTTGAAGCAGCAGCTGGTGTGTAGAGACTCTGACTGGTCCATGTTACTGGGAG
>JAMOIN010000496.1:0-46031 GCA_024666655.1 Dascyllus trimaculatus | reverse complement strand
GGGCTTTCGAGCACAACAGCCCGCCTGGCTCTCCATCACAGCCTGTACAAAACTCTCCTCAGCAGAGCCTGTCCACACGGCTCCCCAGCACCACAGCCCAGCACACCGGGCTCCGAAGCCCAGCTCACAGGGCTCCCCAGCACAGCACACGGGGGCCCCCCAGCACCACAGCCCGCCTGGCTATCCAGCAGAGCCTTTTCAAACCACTCCCCAGCAGAGCCTTTCCACACGGCTCCCCAGCACCACAGCCCAACACACTGGGCTCCCCAGCAAAGCTCGACGGGCACCCCAGCACAGCACACGGGGCCCCCCAGCACCACAGCCCGCCTGACTCTCCATCAGAGCCTGTTCAACCCTCTCCCCAGCAGAGCCTGTCCACACGGCTTCACAGCATCACAGCCCAACACACTGGGCTTCGAAGCCCAGCCCACTGGGCTCCCGAGCACAGCACAGGGGGGCCCCCAGCACCACAGCCCGCCTGGCTCTCCATCAGAGCCTGTTCACACCGCTCCGCAGAGGAGCCTGTCTACACGGCTGCCCAGCACCACAGCCCAGTACAACGGGCTCCCCAGCCCAGCTCACCGGGCTCCCCAGCACAGCACACGGGGCCCCCCTGCACCACAGCCCGCCTGGCTCTTCAGCAGAGACTGTTCAAACCACTCCCCAGCAGAGCCTGTCGACACGACTCCCCAGCAGCACAGCCGAGAACACCGGGCTCCATAGCCGATCTCACCGGGCTCCGCAGCACAGCACACGGGGCCCCCCAGCACCACAGCCCAGCACACCGGGCTCCCAAGCACAGCACACGGGGGCCCCCAGCACAGAACACGGGAGCCCCCAGCACAGCACACGGGGGCCCCCAGCACAGCACACGGGGGCCCCCAGCACCACAGCCCGCGTTGCTCTCCAGTAGAGCCTGTTCAAACCACTCCCCAGCACAGCCTGTCCACAAGCCTCCCCAGCAGCACAGCCCAGAACACCGGGTTCCCCAGCCCAGCTCACCGGGCTCCCCAGCACAGCACACGGGGGCCCCCAACACCACAGCCCGCATGGCTTTCCATCAGAGCCTGTTCACACCGCTCCTCAGCAGAGCCTTTCCACACGGCTCCCCAGCAGCACACCATAGGACACCGGGCTCCCCAGCCCAACTAACCGGGCACCCCAGCACAGCACACGGGGGCCTCCAGCACCACAGCCCGCCTGGCTCTCCATCAGAGACTGTTCACACCTCTCCCCAGCAGAGCCTGTTCACTCGGCTCCCCAGCAGAGCCTGTCTACACGGTTCCCCAGCACCTCAGCCCAGCACACCGGGCACCCAAGCACAGCACACGGGGGCCCCCAACACCACAGCCGGCCTGGCTTTCCATCAGAGCCTGTTCACACCGCTCCCCAGCAGAGCCTGTCCACAGGGCTCCCCAGCAGCACAGCCCAGCACACCGATCTCCCCAGCCCAGCCTACCGGGCTCCCCAGCACAACAGCCCAGCACACCGGGCTCCCCAGGCCAGCTCAACGGGCTCCTCAGCACAGAACAAGGGGCCCCCAGCACCACAGCCCGCCTGGCTCTCCATCAGAGCCTGTCCACACCGCTCCTCAGCAGAGCCTGTCCACACGGCACCCCAGCACCACAGCCCTGCACACCGGGCTCCCCAGCCCAGCTCACCGGGCTCCCCATCACAGCACACCGGGGCCCCCAGCACAACAGCCCACCTGGCTCTCCATCAGAGCCTTTTCAGACCGCTCCCCAGCAGAGCCTGTCCACAAGGCTCCCCAGAACCACAGCCCAGCACACCGGGCTCCCCAGCCCAGCTCACCGGGCTCCCGAGCACGGCACACGGGGCCCCCCAGCACCACAGCCCGCCTGGCTATCCAGCAGATCCTTTTCATACCACTCCCCAGCAATGCCTTTCCACACGGCTCCCCAGCAGCACAGCCCAGAATACCGGGCTCCCCAGCCCAGCTCAACGGGCTCCCCAGCACAGCACACGGGGCCACCCAGCACAACAGCCCACCTGGCTCTCCATCAGAGCCTGTTCACACCGCTCCCCAGAAGAGCCTGTCCACACGGCACCCCAGCAGCTCAGCCCAGCACAACGGGCTCCGCAGCCCAGCTCACCGGGCTTCCGAGCACACCACACGGGGCTCCCCAGCACCACAGCATGCCTGGCTCTCCATCAGATCCTTTTCACACCGCTTCCCAGCAGACCCTGTACACACGGCACCCCAGCAGCTCAGCCCAGCACACCGGGCTCCCCAGCCCTGCTCACCGGGCTAACGAGCCCAGCACACGGGGGCCCCCAGCACCACAGCCCGCCCGGCTCTCCATCAGAGCCTGTTAACACCGCTTCCCAGCAGACCCTGTCCACACGGCACCCCAGCAGCTCAGCCAAGCACACCGGGCTCCCCATCGCAGCTCACAAAGCCCCCCAGCACAGCACAAGGGGCCCCCCAGCACCACAGCCCGCCTGGCTCTCCATCAGAGCCTGTTCACACCGCTCCGCAGCAGAGCCTGTCTACATGGCTCCCCAGAACCACAGCCCAGCTCACCGGGCTCACCAGCCCAGCTCACCAGGCTCCCCAGTAAAGCACACGGGGGCCCCCAACACCACAGCCCGCCTGGCTTTCCATCAGAGCCTGTTCACAAAGCTCCCCAGAAGTGCCTGTCTACACGGCTCCCCAGCAGCCCCGCACACCGCAGCACAGCCCGCCTGGCTCTCCATCAGAGCCTGTTCACACGGCTCCCCAGCAGACGCTGTCCACACGGCACCCCAGCAGCTCAGCCCAGCACACCGGGCTCCGCAGCCCAGCTCACCGGGCTTCTGAGCACAGCACACGGGGCCACCCAGCACCACAGCCCGCCTGGCTCTCCATCAGAGCCTTTTCACACCGCTTCCCAGCAGACCCTGTCCACACGGCACCCCAGCAGCTCAGCCCAGCATTCCGAGCACCCCATCCCAGCTCACCGGGCTACCGAGCACAGCACACGGGGGCCCCCAGCACCACAGCCCGCCCGGCTCTCCATCAGAGCCTGTTAACACCGCTTCCCAGCACACCCTGTCCACACAGCACCCCAGCAGTTCAGCCCAGCACTACGGGCCCCGCAGCCCAGCTAACCGGGCTACCGAGCACAGCACACTGGGGCCCCCCAGCACAACAGCCCGCCTGGCTCTCCATCAGAGCCTTTTCACACCGCTTCCCAGCAGACCCTCGACACACGGCACCCCAGCAGCTCAGCCCAGCACACCGGGCTCCCCAGCACAGCAGACGGGGCCCCCCAGCACCACAGCCTGAATGGCTCCCGAGCAGAGCCTGTCTACACGGCTCCGCAGCAGCACAGCCTAGCACACCGCAGCACAGCCCGCCTGGCTCTCCAGCAGAGCCTGTTCACACCGCTCCCCAGCAGAGCCTGTCTACACGGCTCCCCAGCACCACAGCCCAGCACACCGGGCTCCCCAGCCAAGCTCACCGGGCTCCCCAGCATAGCACACGGGGAACCCCAGCACCACAGCCCGCCTGGCTCTCCATCAGAGCCTGTTCACACCGCTCCCCAGCCGAACATGTCTACACCGCTCCCCAGCAGCACAGCCCAGCTCACCGGTCTCCCCAGCACATCACACGGGGGCCACCAGCAACACAGCGCGCCTTGCTCTCCAGCAGAGCCTGTTCAAACCGCTCCCCAGCAGAGCCTGTCTGCACGGCTTTCCAGCAGCACAGCCCAGCACACCGCAGCACAGCCCGCCTGGCTCTCCAGCAGAGCCTTTTCACACCGCTCCCCAGCAGAGCCTGTCCACGCGGCTCCCCAGCAGCACAGCCCAGCACACCGGGCTCCCCAGCCCAGCTCACCGGTCTCCCCAGCACAGCACACGGGGGCCCCCAGAACCACAGCCCGCCTGTTTCTCCAGCAGAACCTGTTCAAACCACTCCCAAGCATAGCCTGTCCACACGGCTCCCCAGCAGCACAGCCCAGCACACCGGGCTCCCCAGCCCAGCATACGGGGGCCCCCAGCACCACAGCGCGCCTGGCTCTCCAGCAGAGCCTTTTCAAACCACTCCCCAGCAGAGCCTGTCCACAGGGCTCCCCAGCAGCACAGCCCAGGACACCGGGCTCCCCAGCCCAGCTCACCGGGCTCCCCAGCACAGCACACGGGGCCCCCAGCACCACAGCCCGAATGGCTCCCCAGCAGAGCCTGTCTACACAGCTCCCCAGCACCACAGCCCTGCACACCGGGCTCCCCAGCCCAGCACACCGGGCTCCCCAGCCCAACACACCTGGCTCCCCAGCCAAGCTCACAGGGCTGCCCAGAACAGCACACGGGGCCCCCCAGCACGACAGCCCGCCTGGCTCTCCATCAGAGCCTGTACAACCCTCTCCCCAGCAGAGCCTGTCCACACTGCTCGCCAGCACCACAGCCCAGCACACCGGGATCCCCAGCCAAGCTCAACGGGCTCCCCAGCACAGCACACGCGGGCCCACAGCACCACAGCCCGACTGGCTCTCCATCAGAGCCTGTTCACAGCGCTCCGCAGCAGAGCCTGTCTACACGGCTCCCCAGCACCACAGCCCAGCACACCGGGCTCCCCAGCCCAGCTCACCGGGCTCCCCAGCACGGCACACGGGGCCCCCCAGCACAACAGCCCGCCTGGCTGTCCAGCAGAGCCTTTTCAAACCACTCCCCAGCAGAGCCTGTCCACACGGCTCCCCAGTACCACAGCCCATCACAACGGGCTCTCCAGCCCAGCACACCGGGCTCCCCAGCACAGCACACGGGGCCCCCCAGAACAGCACACGGGGCTTCCCAGCACCACAGCCCGCCTGACTCTCCATCAGAGCCTCTTCACACCGCTCCCCAGCAGAGCCTGTCTACACGGCTCCCCAGCACCACAGCCCAGCACACCGGGCTCCCCATCCCAGCTCAACATGCTCCCCAGCACAGCAAACGGGGCCCCCCAGCACCACAGCCTTCCTTACTCTCCATCAGTGCCTTTTCACACAGCTCCGCAGCAGAGCCTGTCGACACGGCTCACCAGCACCACAGCCCAGCACACCGGGCTCCCCAGCCCAGCTCAACGGGCTCCCAAGCATAGCACACGGGGTCCCCCAGCACCACAGCCCGCCTGGTTCTCCAGCAGAGCCAGTTCACCCCGCTCCCCAGCAGAGCCTGTCCACACGGCTCCCCAGCAGCACAGCCCAGCACACCGGGCTCCCCAGCCCAGCATACGGGGGCCCCCAGCACCACAGCGCGCCTGGCTCTCCAGCAGAGCCTTTTCAAACCACTCCCCAGCAGAGCCTGTCCACAGGGCTCCCCAGCAGCACAGCCCAGGACACCGGGCTCCCCAGCCCAGCTCACCGGGCTCCCCAGCACAGCACACGGGGGCCCCCGGCACCACAGCCCACCTGGCTCTCCAGCAGAGCCTGTTCAAACCACTCCCCAGCACAGCCTGTCAACACGCCTCCCCAGCAGCAAATCCCAGAACACTGGGCTCCCCAGCCCAGCTCACCGGGCTCCCTGGGACATCACAGGGGGGCCCCCAGAACCACAGCCTGCCTGGCTCTCCAGAAGAGCCTGTTCAAGCCATTCCCCAGCAGAGCCTGTCCACACGGCTCCCAAGCAGCACAGCCCAGCTCACCGGGATCCCCAGCACAGCACACGGGAGCCCCCAGCACCACAGCCCGCCTGGCTCTCCAGCAGAGACTGTTCACACCGCTCCCGAGCAGAGCATGTCCACACGGCTCCCCAGCAGCACAGCCCAGTTCACAGGCCTCCCCATCACAGAACACGGGGCCCCCCAGCACCACAGCCCTCCTGGCTCTCCAGCAGAGCCTATTCACACCGCTCCCCAGCTGACCCTGTCCACACGGCTCACCAGCACCACAGATAAGCACACCGGGCTCCCCAGCCCAGCTCAACGGGCTCCCAAGCATAGCACACGGGGTCCCCCAGCACCACAGCCCTGCTGTCTCTCCACTAGAGCCTGTTCACACCGCTCCCCAGCAGAGCCCGTCTACACGGCTCCCCAGCACAACAGCCAGGCTCACTGGGCTCCCCAGTCCAGCTCACCAGTCCCCCCAACACAGCGAACGGGGCCCCCCAGCACAGCACACGGGGCCCCCCAGCACCACAGCCCAGCACACCGGGCTCCCCAGCACAGCACACGGGGGCCCCCAGCAACACAGCCCGCCTGGCTCTCCAGCAGAGCCTGTTCAAAACACTCCCCAGCAGAGTCTGTCCACACGGCTCCCCAGCAGCACAGCCCAGCACACCGGGCTCGCCAGCACAGCAGACGGGGGCCCCCAGCACAGCACACGGGGGCCCCCAACACCACAGGAAGCCTTGCTCTCCATCAGAGCCTGTTCAAACCACTCGCCAGCAGAGCCTGTCCACAAGGCTCCCCAGCAGTACACAGCCCAGCAGACCGGGCTCCATAGCCGAAATGACCAGGCTCCGCAGCACAGCACATGGGGCACCCCAGCACCACAGCCCGCCTGGCTCTCCAGCAGAGCCTGTTCAAACCAGTCCCCAGCACAGCCTGTCAACACGCCTCCCCAGCAGCACAGCCCAGCACACCGGGCTCCCCCGCCCAGCTCACCGGGCCCCCCAGCAAAGCACACGGGGGCCCCCAACACCACAGCACGCCTGGCTCTCCATCAGAGCCTGTTCACACGGCTCCCCAGCAGAGCCTGTCCACACGGCTCCCCAGCACCACAGCCCAGCTCAACGGGCTTCCAAGCACAGCACACGGGGCCCCCCAGGAAAGCACACGGGCGCCCCCAGCACAGCACACGGGGCCTCCCAGCACAACAGCCCGCCTGGCTCTCCATCAGAGCCTGTACAAAACTCTCCTCAGCAGAGCCTGTCCAGACGGCTCCCCAGCACCACAGCCCAGCACTCCGGGATCCCCAGCACAGCACATGAGGGCCCCCAGCAACACAGCCCGCCTGGCTCTCAGTCAGGGCCTGTTCAAACCACTCCCCAGCAGAGCCTGTCCACATGGCTCCCCAGCAGCATAGCCCAGCACACCGGGCTCCCCAGCCCAGCACACGGGGCCCCCCAGCACCACAGCCCGCCTGGCGCTCCATCAGAGCCTGTTAACAACGCTCCCCAGCAGAGCCATTCCACGCTGCTCCCCAGCACCACAGCCCAGCACACCGGGCTCCCCAGCCCTGCTCACCCGGCTCCCCAGCAAAGCACACGGGGGCCCCTAACACCACAGCACGCCTGGCTCTCCATCAGAGCCTGTTCAAACCACTCCCCATCACAGCCTGTCAACACGCCTCCCCAGCAGCACAGCCCAGCACACCGGGCTCCCCCGCCCAGCTCACCGGGCCCCCCAGCAAAGCACACGGGGGCCCCCAACACCACAGCACGCCTGGCTCTCCATCAGAGCCTGTTCACACGGCTCCCCAGCAGAGCCTGTCCACACGGCTCCCCAGCACCACAGCCCAGCTCAACGGGCTCCCCAGCACAGCACACGGGGCCCTCCAGGAAAGCACACGGGCGCCCCCAGCACAGCACACGGGGCCTCCCAGCACAACAGCCCGCCTGGCTCTCCATCAGAGCCTGTACAAAACTCTCCTCAGCAGAGCCTGTCCACACGGCTCCCCAGCACCACAGCCCAGCACACCGGGATCCCCAGCACAGCACATGCGGGCCCCCAGCAACACAGCCCGCCTGGCTCTCAATCAGAGCCTGTTCAAACCACTCCCCAGCAGAGCCTGTCCACATGGCTCCCCAGCAGCATAGCCCAGCACACCGGGCTCCCCAGCCCAGCACACGGGGCCCCCCAGCACCACAGCCCGCCTGGCGCTCCATCAGAGCCTGTTCACACCGCTCCCCAGCAGAGCCTTTCCACGCTGCTCCCCAGCACCACAGCCCAGCACACCGGGCTCCCCAGGCCTGCTCACCCGGCTCCCCAGCGCAGCACACGGGGGCCCCCAGCACAGCTCACCGGGCTCCACTGAACCACAGCCCGCCTAGCTCTCCATCAGAGCCTGTTCAACCCTCTCCCCAGCAGAGCCTGTCCACACGGCGCCCCATGTCGAAGCGTGTTCTTTAATTGCTATAGAAATGTCACCACGAAGCAATGAAGACCCCAAGACAAAATATTCAATCAAGAATATTTAGTAGCATTGGATGATCAGAATGTATGCATACAGGTGTCTCTCTTGATCTAGCTCAATATCTGCATCAAGCTTGTCACAAGAGAGAACAAAGAAACCCTAACTTTAGCAGTATACATAGTTCTTCATATGGAAATGTGCTTCTATCTGATTGGTCTATAGTTGGGAGGGTTCGTTGGTTTAGACTCTGAACCTCCAATCCAGCAGTGTCGTCCACCAGCTCGAAGACATCTTCTTCCTGGAATCTGTTATGACAGCTTTAAGAGTAACTTCCTGCCTTAATGGTTTTCAACCTCTAAAACGTATGTATGTTTTTCAGACGTGACGACCATATACTGCCTTCATGGTATGCTGTTTAAGTTTAAGGCCTAATATGGTTTCAGAAGGCCTTCTGCAGATCCTGTCTTAGCGCCTGTTGTTAAGTCCAAATATGGTCATGTCAAATATACTCTTCACACCTTGTCTGTACACGTCTAAACCATCCATTGTTGCAAGCTCGGCAAGCATGATTATAATGAGCTAGTTATAGTTCATGTAAAGGACACACGCATGATTATGATGAAGCTAATTATGATTAATATGAATTGAAATGATGATTTTATATTTGTGATTAATATAGTCAGTATAATACAATAAGGAAATAAGAAAGAAAATGATTATTGAGATAGAAAGTAACTAAAGTAACAGAATATCCTCAACACCCAGCGGCACAGCCCAGCACACTGGGCTCCCCAGCACAGCACACGGGGCCCCCCAGCACCACAGCCCGCCTTGCTCTCCATCAGAGCCTTCTGAAACAACTCCCCAGCAGAGCTTGTCCACATGGCTCCCCAGCAGCACAGCCCAGCACACCGGGCTCCATAGCCGATCTCACCGGGCTCCGCAGCACAGCACACGGAGCCCCCCAGCACCACAGCCCAGCACACCGGGCTCCCCAGCACAGCACACGGGGCCCCCCAGCACCACAGCCCACCTGGCTCTCCATCAGAGCCTGTTCACACCGCTCCCCAGCAGAGCCTATTCACTCCGCTCCCCAGCAGAGCCTGTCTACACGGCTCCCCAGCACCACAGCCCAGCTCACTGGGCTCCCCAGCACAGCACACGGGGCCCCCCAGCACCACAGCCCACCTGGCTCTCCATCAGAGCCTGTTCACACCGCTCCCCAGCAGAGCCTGTCCACACGGCTCCCCAGCAGCACAGCCCAGCACACCGGGATCCCCAGCCAAGCTCACCGGGCTCCCTAGCACAGCACACGAGGGCCCCCGGCACCACAGCCCAGCACACCGGGCTCCCCAGCACAGCACACGGGGCTCCCCAGCACCACAGCCCGCCTGGCTCTCCATCAGAGCCTGTTCACACCCGTCGGCAGCAGAGCCTGTCTACACGGCTCCACAGCACAAAAGCCCAGCTCACCGGGCTCCCCAGCACAGCACACGGGGCCCCCAAGCACAACAGGCCGCCTGGCTCTCCATCAGAGCCTGTTCAAACCACTCCCATGCAGAGCCTGTCCACACGGCTCCCCAGCAGCACAGCCCGGCACACCGGGCTCCTCCGCCCAGCTCACCGGGGTCCCCAGCACAGCAAACGTGGGCCCCCCAGCACCACAGCCCACCTGGCTCTCCATCAGATCCTGTTCACACCGCTCCCCAGCAGAGCCGGTCCACACGCCTCCCCAGCAGCACGGTCCAGCACACCGGGCTCCACAGCCCAGCTCACCGGGCACCCCACCACAGAACACGGTGCCCCCCAGCACCACAGCCTGCCTGGCTCTCCAGCAGAGCCTGTTGAAACCACTCCCCAGCACAGCCTGTCTACACGGCTCCACAGCACAAAAGCCCAGCTCACCGGGCTCCCCAGCACAGCACACGGGGCCCCCCAGCACCACAGCCCGCCTGGCTGTCCATCAGAGCCTCTTCACACCGCTCCCCAGCAGAGCCTGTCTACACGACTCCCCACCAGCACAGCCCAGAACACCAGGCTCCCCAGCCCATCTCACCGGGCTCCCCATCACAGCATACGGGGGCCCCCAGAACAACAGCAAGCCTGGCTCTCCATCAGAGCCTATACAAAACTCTCCTCAGCAGAGCCTGTCCACACGGCTCCCCGGCACCACAGCCCAGCACTCCGGGATCCCCAGCACAGCACACGGGGGCCCCCAGCAAAGCACACAGGGCCCCCCTGCACCACAGCCCGCCTGGCTCTCCAGCAGAGCCTGTTCAAACCGCTCCCCAGGAGAGCCTGTCCACACGGCTCCCCAGCACAACAGCCCAGCACACCGGGCTCCCCAGCACCGCACACGGGGGCCCCCAGCACAGCACACGGGGGCCCCCAGAACCACAGCACGCCGGGCTCCCCAGCCAGGCTCAACGGGCTCCCCAGCACAGCACACGTGGCCCCCCAGCAGAGCCTGTCTACACGGTTGGCCAGCACCACAGCCCAGCACACCGGGCTCGCCAGCCAAGCTCACCGGGCTCCACAGCACAGCACACGCGGGCCCCACAGCACCACAGCCCGCCTGGCTCTCCAGCAGAGCCTTTTCAAACCACTCCCAAGCAGAGCAGGTCCACACGGTTCCCCAGCACCACAGCCCAGCACACCGGGCTCCACAGCACAGCTCACCGGGCTCCCCAGCACAGCACACGGGGCCCCTCAGCACAACAGCCCGCCTGGCGCTCCATAAGAGCCTGTTCACATCGCTCCGCAGCAGAGCCGGTCTACACGGCTCCCCAGCACCACAGCCCAGCACACCGGGCTCCCCTTCCCAGCTCACCGGGCTCCACAGCACAGCACACGCGGGCCCCACAGCACCACAGCCCGCCTGGCTCTCCAGCAGAGACTGTTTAAACCACTCCCCAGCAGAGCCTGTCCACACGGCTCCCCAGCACCAAAGCCCGCCTGGCTCTCCAGCAGAGCCTGTTCACACTGCTCCCCAGCAGAGCCTGTCTACATGGCTCCCCAGCAGCAGAGCCCAGCTCACCGGGCTCCCCAGCACAGCACACGGGAGCCCCCAGCACCACGGCCCGCCTGGCTCTCCAGCAGAGCCTGTTCACACCGCCCCCCAGCAGAGCCTGTCGACACGGCTCCCCAGCACCACAGCCCAGCACATTGGGGTCCCCAGCCCACCTCACCGGTCCCCCCAACACATCACACGGGGGCGCCCAGCATCACAGCCCGCCTGGCTCTCCATCAGAGCCTGTTCACACCGCTCCCCAGCAGAGCCTGTCCACACGGCTCCCCAGCAGCACAGCCCAGCACACCGGGCTACCCAGCCCAGCACACCGGGCTCCCCAGCCAAGCTCACAGGGCTGCCCAGCACAGCACACGGGGCCCCCCAGCACCACAGTTCGCCTGGCTCTCCATCAGTGCCTGTACAACCATCTCCCCAGCAGAGCCTGTCCACACTGCTCCCCAGCACCACAGCCCAGCACACCGGGCTACCCAGCCCAGCTCAACGGGCTCCCCAGCGCAGCACACGCGGGCCCCCAGCACCACAGCCCGCCTGGCTCTCCAGCAGAGCCAGTTCACACCGCTCAACAACAGAGCCTGTCCACAGGGCTCCCCAGCACCACAGCCCAGCACACCGGGCCCCCCAGCCCAGCTCACCGGGATCCCCGGGACATCACATGGGGGCCCCCAGCCCCACAGCCCGCCTGGCTCTCAATCAGAGCCTTATCAAACCACTCCCCATCAGAGTCTCTCCACACGGCTCCCCAGCAGAAATTCCCAGCACACCGGGCTCCCCAGCAGAGCACACGGGAGCCCCCAGCACCACAACCCAACTGGCTCTCCAGCAGAGCCTATTCACACAACTCCTCAGCAGAGCCTGTCTACACGGCTCCCAAGCACAACAGCCCAAAACACCGGGCTCCCCAGCCCAGCCCAACGGGCTCCCTAGCACAGCACACGGGGCCCCCCAGCATCACAGCCCGCCTGGCTCTCCATCAGAGCCTGTTCACACCGCTCCCAAGCAGAGCCTGTGCACACGGCTCCCCAGCAGCACAGCCCAGCACACCGGGCTACCCAGCCCAGCACACCGGGCTCCCCAGCCAAGCTCACAGGGCTGCCCAGCACAGCACACGGGGCCCCCCAGCACCACAGTTCGCCTGGCTCTCCATCAGTGCCTGTACAACCATCTCCCCAGCAGAGCCTGTCCACACTGCTCCCCAGCACCACAGCCCAGCACACCGGGCTACCCAGCCCAGCTCAACGGGCTCCCCAGCGCAGCACACGCGGGCCCCCAGCACCACAGCCCGCCTCGCTCTCCAGCAGAGCCAGTTCACACCGCTCAACAACAGAGCCTGTCCACAGGGCTCCCCAGCACCACAGCCCAGCACACCGGGCCCCCCAGCCCAGCTCACCGGGCTCCCCGGGACATCACATGGGGGCCCCCAGCCCCACAGCCCGCCTGGCTCTCAATCAGAGCCTTATCAAACCACTCCCCATCAGAGTCTGTCCACACGGCTCCCCAGCAGAAATGCCCAGCACACCGGGCTCCCCAGCAGAGCACACGGGAGCCCCCAGCACCACAACCCAACTGGCTCTCCAGCAGAGCCTATTCACACAACTCCTCAGCAGAGCCTGTCTACACGGCTCCCAAGCACAACAGCCCATAACACCGGGCTCCCCAGCCCAGCCCAACGGGCTCCCTAGCACAGCACACGGGGCCCCCCAGCACCACAGCCCGCCTGGCTCTCCATCAGAGCCTCTTCACACCGCTCACCAGCAGAGCCTGTCCACACGGCTCCCCAACACCACAGCGCAGCACACCGGGCTCCCCAGCCCAGCTCACCGGGCACCCCGGCACAGCATACGGGGGCCCCCAGCACCACAGGACGCCTGGCTCTCCATCAGAGCCTGTTCACACCGCTCCCCAGCAATGCCTGTCCACACGGCTCCCCAGCACACCGGGCTCCCCAGCACAGCACACGGGGCCCCCCAGCACAACAGCCCGCCTGGCTCTCCATCAGAGCCTGTTCACACCGCTCCCCAGCAGAGCCTGGTTACACGGCTCCCCAGCAGCACAGCCCAGCACAACGCACCACAGCACGCCTGACTCTCCAGCAGAGCCTCTTCACACCACTCCCCAGCAGAGCCTATGTACACGGCTCCCCAGCAAGACAGCCCAGCACACCGGGCTATCCAGCCCATCTCACCGGGCTCCCCAGCACAGCACACGGGGGCCCCCAGCACCACAGCCCGCCTGGCTCTCCAGCAGAGCCTGTTCAAACCACTCCCCAGCAGAGCCTGTCCACACGGCTCCCCAGAAACACAGCCCAGCACACCGGGCTCCCCAGCCCAGATCACCAGGCTCCCCAGCATAGCACACGGGGGCCCCCAGCAACACAGCGCGCCTTGCTCTCAAGCAGAGCCTGTTCAAACCGCTCCCCAGCAGAGCCTGTCCACACGGCTCCCCAGCAGCACAGCCAAGTACACCGGGCTCCAGAGCACAGCACACGGGGCTCCCCAGCACCACAGCCCGCCTGGCTCTCCATTAGAGCCTGTTCACACGGCTCCCCAGGAGCACAGCCCGCCTGGCTCTCCAGCATAGCCTGTTCACACCCCTCCCCAGCAGAGCCTGTCCACGCTGCTCCCCAGCAGCACAGCCCAGAAAACCGGACTCCCCGGCCATGCTCACCGGGCTCCCCAGCACAGCACACGGGGCCCCCCAGCACAACAGCCCGCCTGGCTCTCCATCAGAGCCTGTTCACACCGCTCCCCAGCAGAGCCTGGTTACACGGCTCCCCAGCAGCACAGCCCAGCACAACGCACCACAGCACGCCTGACTCTCCAGCAGAGCCTCTTCACACCACTCCCCAGCAGAGCCTATGTACACGGCTCCCCAGCAAGACAGCCCAGCACACCGGGCTATCCAGCCCAGCTCACCGGGCTCCCCAGCACAGCACACGGGGGCCCCCAGCACCACAGCCCGCCTGGCTCTCCAGCAGAGCCTGTTCAAACCACTTCCCAGCAGAGCCTGTCCACACGGCTCCCCAGAAACACAGCCCAGCACACCGGGCTCCCCAGCCCAGATCACCAGGCTCCCCAGCATAGCACACGGGGGCCCCCAGCAACACAGCGCGCCTTGCTCTCAAGCAGAGCCTGTTCAAACCGCTCCCCAGCAGAGCCTGTCCACACGGCTCCCCAGCAGCACAGCCAAGAACACCGGGCTCCCGGGCACGGCACACGGGGCCCCCCAGCACCACAGCCAGCCTGGCTCTCAATTAGAGCCTGTTCACACGGCTCCCCAGGAGCACAGCCCGCCTGGCTCTCCAGCATAGCCTGTTCACACCCCTCCCCAGCAGAGCCTGTCCACGCTGCTCCCCAGCAGCACAGCCCAGAAAACCGGACTCCCCGGCCATGCTCACCGGGCTCCCCAGCACAGCACACGGGGCCCACCAGCACCACAGCCTGCCTGGCTCTCCATCAGAGCCATTTCACAGCGCTCCGCAGCAGAACTTGTCCACACGGCTCCCCAGCAGAAAAGCCCAGAACACCGGGGTCCCCAGCACAGCACACGGGGGCCCCCAGCACCACAGCCCGCCTGGCTCTACCGAAGAGCCTGTTCAAACCATTCAGCAGAAGATGACTGTCCACACGGCTCCCCAGCAGCACAGCCCAGCTCACCGGGCTCCCCAGCAGAGCACACGGGAGCCCCCAGCACCACAGCCCGACTGGCTCTCCAGCAGAGCCTGTTCACACCACTCCCCAGCAAAGCCTTTCTACAAAGCTCCCCAGCACCACAGCACAGCACACCGGGATCCCCAGCCCAGCTCACCGGGCTCCCCAGCACAGAACACGGTGCCCCCCAGCACCACAGCCCGCCTGGCTCTCCATCAGAGCCTGTTCACACAGCTCCCCAGCACAGCCTTTCCACACGGCTCACCAGCACCAAAGCCCAGCACACCGGCCTCCCCAGCACAGCACACGCGGCCCCCCAGCAATACAGCCTGCCTGGCTCTGCATCAGAGCCTGTTGAAACCACTCCCCAGCACAGCCTGTCCACACGGCTCCCCAGCACCACAGCCCGCCTGGCTCTCCAGCAGAGCCTGTTCACACTGCTCCCCAGAAGAGCCTGTCTACACGGCTCCCCTGCAGCACAGCCCAGCACGCCGGGTTCCCCAGCACAGCACACGGGGGCCCCAAGCACCACAGCCCGCCTGGCTCTCCATCAGAGCCTGTTCAAACCACTCCCCAGCAGAGCCTGTCCACTGGGCTCACCAGCAGCACAGCCCAGCACACCGGGTTCCCCAGCCCAGCTCACCGGGCTCCCCAGCACAGCACACGGGGGCCCCCAGCACCACAGCCCGGCTGGCTCTCCAGCCGGGCCTGTTCACACAGCTCCCCAGAAGAGCCAGTATGCACGGCTCCCCAGAAGCACTGCCCAGCTCAGCGGGCTCCACAGCACAGCACATGGGGGCCCCCAGCACCACAGCCCTCCAGGCTCTCCAGCAGAGCCTGTCCACTCGGCTCACCAGCAGCACTGCCCAGCTCACCGGGCTCCCCAGTACAGCACACGGGGGGGCCCAGCATAGCACACGGGGCCCCCCAGCACCACAGCCCGCCTGGCTCTCCAGCAGAGCCTTTTCAAACCGCTCCCCAGCAGAGCCTTTCTCCACGGGTCCCCAGTAGCACTACCCAGCACACCGCACAACAGCCCGCCTGGCTCTCCATCAGAGCCTGTTCACTCCGCTCCCCAGCAGAGCCTGTTCAAACCACTCGCCAGCGGAGCCTGTCCACACGGCTAACCAGCAGAGCCTGTCCACACGGCTCCCCAGCACCACAGCCCAGCACACCGGGCTACACATCCCAGCTCAACGGGCTCCGCAGCACAGCACACGGGGCCCCCCAGCACCACAGCCCAAATGGCTCCCCAGCAGAGTCTATCTACACGGCTCCCCAGCACCACAGCCCAGCACACGGGGCTCCCCAGCACAGCACACGGGGGCCCCCAGCAGAGCACACGGGGCTTCCAAGCCCAGCTCAACCGGCTCCCCAGCACAGCATACGGGTCTTCCCAGCACCACAGCCCACCTGGCTCTCCATCAGAGCCTGTTCACTCCGCTCCCCAGCCGAGCCTGTCCACACGGCTCCCCAGCACCACAGCCCAGCACACCGGGCTCCACAGCACAGCACACGGGGCCCCCCAGCACAGCACACGGGGTGTCCCAGCACCACAGCCCGCCTGGTATCCATCAGAGCCTCTTCACACCGCTCCCCAGCAGAGCCTGTTCACTCCGCTCCCCAGCAGAGCCTGTCCACTCGGCTCCCCAGCACCACAGCCCAGCACACCGGGCTCCCCAACCCAGTTCACCGGGCTCCCCGGCACAGCACAGAGGGGCCCCCAGCACCACAGCCCGCCTGGCTCTCCAGCTTAGCCTGTTCACACCGCTCCCCAGCAGAGCCTGTCCACACGGCTCCCCAGCACCACAGCACAGCACACCGGGCTCCCCAGCACAGCACAAGGGGCCCCCCAGCACCACAGCCCGCCTGGCTCTCCAGCTTAGCCTGTTCAAAACACTCCCCAACAGAACCTGTTCTCACGGCTCCCAAGCAGCACAGCCCAGCACTCCGGGCTCCCCAGCACAGCTAACGGGGGCACCCAGCGTAACAGCCTGCCTGGCTCTCCAGCAGAACCTGTTCAAACCACTCCCCAGCACAGCCGGCCCACACGGCTCCCCAGCAGCACAGCCCAGCTCACCGGGCTCCCCAGCGCAGCACACGGGGGCCCCCAGCACTACAGCCCGCCTGGCTCTCCATCAGAGCCTATTCACACCGCTCCCCAGCATAGCCTGTCCACACGGCTCCCCAGCAGCACGGCCCAGCACACCGGGCTCCCCAGCCCAGCTCACTGGGCTCCCCAGCACAGAACACGGGGCCCCTCAGCACCACAGCCCGCCTGGCTCTCCAGCAGAGCCTGTTCAAACCACTCCCCAGCAGAGCCTGTACACACGGCTCCCCAGGAGCACAGCCTTGCACACCGGGCTCCTCAGCCCAGCTCACGGGGCTCCCCAGCACAGCACACGGGGCCCCTCAGCACCACAGCCGGCCTGGCTCTCCAGCAGAGCCATTTCAAACCACTCCCCAGCAGAGCCTGTCCACACGGCTCCCCAGCACCACAGCCCAACACACCGGGCTCTGAAGCCCAGCTCAACGGGCTCCCCAGCACAGCACACGGGGCCGCCCAGCACCACAGCCCACCTGGCTCTCGATCAGAGCCTGTTCAAACCACTCCCCCAGCAGAGCCTGTCCACACGGCTCCCCAGCACCACAGCCGAGCACACCGGGCTCCCCAGCCCAGCTCAACGGGCTCCCCAGCACAGCACACGGGGCCCCCCAGCACAGAACACGGGCCCCCCCAGTACAGCACACGGGGCTTCCCAGCACAACAGCCCGCCTGGCTCTCCATCAGAGCCTGTACAAAACTCTCCTCAGCAGAGCCTGTCCACACGGCTCCCCAGCACCACAGCCCAGCACACCGGGATCCCAAGCAAAGCACATGGGGGCCCCCAGCAACACAGCCCGCCTGGCAATCCAGCAGAGCCTGTTCACACCGCTCCCCAGCAGAGCCTTTCCACGCTGCTCCCCAGCACCACAGCCCAGCACACCGGGATCCCCAGCACAGCACATGGGGGCCCCCAGCAACACAGCCCGCCTGGCTCTCAATCAGAGCCTTTTCAAACCACTCCCCAGCAGAGCCTGTCCACATGGCTCCCCAGCAGCACAGCCCAGCACACCGGGCTCCCCAGCCCAGCACACGGGGCCCCCCAGCAGCACAGCCCACCTGGCGCTCCATCAGAGCCTGTTCACACCGCTCCCCAGCAGAGCCTTTCCACGCTGCTCCCCAGCACCACAGCCCAGCACACCGGGCTCCCCAGCCCTGCTCACCCGGCTCCCCAGCACAGCACACGGGGGCCCCCAGCACAGCTCACCGGGCTCCCCTAAACCACAGCCCGCCTGGCTCTCCATCAGAGCCTGTTCAACCCTCTCCCCAGCAGAGCCTGTCCACACGGCGCCCCAGCACAACACCCCAGCACACCGGGCTCTCCAGTCCAGCTCACTTGGCTCCCCAGCACAGAACACGGGGCCCCTCAGCACCACAGCCCGCCTGGCTCTCCATCAGAGCCTGTCTACATGGCTCCGCAGCACAACAGCCCAGCACACCGGGATCCCCAGCCAAGCTCACCGGGCTCCCCAGCACAGCACACCGGGCCCCCCAGCACCAATGCCCGCCTGGCTCCCTAGCGGAGCCTGTCCACACGGCTCCCCAGCAGCACAGCCCAGCACACCGGGATCCCCAGCACAGCACACGGGGGCCCCAAGCACAACAGCCCGCCTGGCTCTCCAGCTTAGCCTCTTCACACCGCTCCCCAGCAGATCTTGTCTACACGGCTCCCCAGCACCACAGCCCAGCACACCGGGCTCCCCAGCAAAGCACACGGGGGCCCCCAGCACCACAGCCCGCCTGGCTCTCCAGTTGAGCCGTTTCAAACCACTGCCCAGCAGAGCCTGTCCACACGGCTACCCAGCAACACAGCCCAGCACACTGGGCTCCCCAGCCCAGATCACCGGGCTCCCCAGCACAGCACACGGGGGCCCCCAACACCACAGCCCACCTGGCTCTCCATCAGGGCGTGTTCACACCGCTCCCCATCAGAGCCTGTCCACATGGCTTCCCAGCACCACAGCCCAGCACACTGGGCTCCGAAGCCCAGCTCACTGGGCTCCCGAGCACAGCACACGGGGGCCCCCAGTACCACAGCCCGGCTGGCTCTCCATCAGAGCCTTTTCACACCGCTCCCCGGCAGAGCCTATCAACACAGCTCCCCAGCACCACAGCCCAGCACACCGGGCTCCTCAGCCCAGCTCACAGGGCTCCCCAGAACAGAACAAGGGGGCCCCCAGCACCACAGCCCGCCTGGCTATCCAGCAGAGCCTTTTCAAACCACTCCCCAGCATAGCCTTTCCACACGGTTCCCTAGCACCAAAGCCCAACACACCGGGCTCCCCAGCCAAGATCAACGGGCTCCCCAGCAAAGCACACGGGGCCCCCCAGAACCACAGCCAGGTTGGCTCTCCATCAGAGCCTATTCACACCGCTCCCCAGGAGAGCCTGTTCACACGGCTCCCCAGCAGCACAGCCCAGCATAACGGGCTCCCCAGCCCAGCTCACCAGGGTCCCCAGCACAGAACAAGGGGCGCCCAAGGACCACAGCCCGCCTGGGTCTCAAGCAGAGCTTGTTCAAACCACCCCCCAGCAGAGCCTGTCCACACAGCTCCCCAGCACCAGAGCCCAGCACACCGTGCTCCCCAGCCCAGCTCACCGTGGCCCCAAACACAGCACATGGGGGCCCCCAGCACCACAGCCCGCCTGGCTCTCCATCAGAGCCTGTTCAAACCGTTCCGAGCATAGCCTGTCTACACGGCTCCCCAGCACCACAGCCAAGAACACAGGGATCCCCTTCCCAGCTCACCGTGCTCCTGAGCACAGCTCAAGGGGGCCCCCAGCACCTTAGCCAGCCTGGCTCTCCATCAGGGCCTGTTCAGACCCCTCCGCAGCAGAGCCTGTCTACACGGCTACCCAGCACAAAAGCCCAGCACACCGGGCTACCCAGCCCAGCTCACAGGGCTCCCCAGCACAGCACACGGGGCCCCCCATCACCACAGCCCGCCTGGCTCTCCATCAGAGCCTGTCTACACGGCTCCCCAGCACAACAGCCCGCCTGACTCTACATCAGAGCCTGTTCACACCGCTCCCCAGCAGAGCCTGTCCACACGGCTACCCAGCACCACAGCCCAGCACACCGGGCTTTCCAGCCCAGCTCACCAGGCTCCCCAGCACAGCACACGGGGCCCCCCAGCACCAGAGCCCGCCTGGCTCTCCATCAGAGCCTGTTCAAACCTGTCCCCAGCACCATAACACAGCACACCGGGCTCCCCAGCCCAGCTCACCGTGCTACCCGGGACATCACACGGGGGCCCCCAGCACCATAGCCCGCCTTGCTCTCCAGATGAGCCTGTTCAAACCATTCCCCAGCAGAGCCTGTACACACGGCTCCCCAGCAGCACAGCCCAGCTCACCGGGCTCCGCAACCCACCTCACCGGACTCCCCAGCACAGCACACGGGGGCCCCCAGCACCACAGCCCGCCTGGCTCTCCAGGAGAGCCTGTTCACACAACTCCCCAGCAGAGCCTGTACACAGGGCTCCCCAGCAGCACAGCCCAGGACACCGGGCTCCCCGAAGCCCAGCTCAACGGGCTCCCCAGCACAGCACACGGGGCCCCCCAGCACCACAGCCCACCTGGCTCTCCATCAGAGCCTGTTCACATTGCTCCGCAGCAGAGCCTGTCCACACGGCTCCCCAGCACCACAGCCCAGTACACCGGGCTCCCCAGCACAGCTCACCGGGCTCCCCAGCACAGCACACAGGGCCGCCCAGCACCACAGCCCGAATGGCTCGCCAGCAGAGCCTGTCTACACGGCTCCCCAGCACCACAGCCCAGCACACCGGTCTCTCCAGCCCAGCTCAACGGGCTCCCCAGCACAGCACATGCGGGCCCCCAGCACCACAGCCCGCCTGGCTATCCATCAGAGCCTGTTCACAACGCTCCCCAGCAGAGCCTGTCCACAAGGCACCCCAGCAGAGCCTGTCCACACGGCTCCCCAGCACATAAGCCCAGCACACCGGGCTCCTCAACAAAGCTCACCGGGCTCCCCAGCACAGGACACGGGAGTCCCCAGTACCACAGCCCGCCTGGCAATCCAGCAGACCCTGTTCAAACCACTCCGAAGCAGAGCCTGTCCACACGGCTCCCCAGCACCACAGCCCAACACACCAGGCTCCGAAGCCCAGCTCAACGGGCTCAACAGCACAGCACACGGGGCCCCCCGGAACCACAGCCCGCCTGGCTGTCCATCAGAGCCATTTCACACCGCTCCCCAGCAGAGCCTGTCCACACGGCTCCCCAGCACCACAGCCGAGCTCACCGGGCTCTCCAGCACTGCACACGGGGCTCCCCAGCACCACAGCCCACCTGGCTCTCGAGCAGAGCCTCTTCACACCGCTCCCCAGCAAAGCCTGTCTACACCGCTCCCCAGCAGCACAGCCCAGCACACCAGGCTCCCCAGCCCTGCTCACCGGGCTCCCGATCACGGCACACGGGGCCGCCCAGCACCACAGTCCGCCTGGCTCTCCAGCAGATCCTTTTGAAACCACTACCCAGCTGAGCCTGTCCACACGGCTCAACAGCACCACAGCACAGCACACCAGGATCCCCGGCGAACCTCACCGGGCTCCCCAGCACAGCACACGGGGGCCACCAGCACCACATCCCGCCTGGCTCTCCATCATGGCATGTTCACACCACTTCCCAGCAGGGCCTATTGAAACCACTCCCCAGCAGAGCCTGTCCACACGGCTCCCCAGCACCACAGCCCAGCACACCGGGCTCCTAAGCCCAGCTCACAGGGCTCCCCAGTACAGCACACGGGGGCCCCCAGCACCAAAGCCCGCCTGGCTGTCCAGCAGAGCCTTTTCAAACCACTCCCCAGCAGAGCCTGTCCACACGGCTCAACAGCACCACAGCACAGCACACCAGGATCCCCAGCCCAGCTCACCGGGCACCCCAGCACAGCACACGGGGGCCCCCAGCACCACAGCCCGCCTGGCTCTCCATCAGAGCCTGTTCACACCGCTCCGCAGAAGAGCCTGTCTACACGGCTCCCCAGCACCACAGCCCAGCACACCGGGCTCCCCAGCACAACACACCGGGCCCCCCAGCACCAATGCCCGCCTGGCTCCCCAGCAGAGCCTGTCCAAACGGCTCCCCAGCAGCACAGCCCAGCACACCGGTATCACCAGCACTGCACACGGGGCCCCCCAGCACCACAGCCGGCCTGGCTCTCCATCAGAGCCTGTTCAAACCACTCGCCAGCAGTCCCTGTCCACACGGCTCCCCAGCATCACAGCCCAGCACAACGGGCTCCCCAGCCCAGGTCACCAGGCTCCCCAGCACAGCACAAGCGGGCCCCCAGCACCACAGCCCGCCTGGCGCTCCATCAGAGCCTGTTCACACCGCTCCCCAGCAGAGCCTTTCCACACTGCTCCCCAGCACCACAGCCCAGCACACCGGGCTCCCCAGCCCAGCTCACCGGGCTCCCCAGCACAGCCCCCGGGGCCCCCCAGCACCACAGCCCGCCTTGCTCTCCATCAGTGCCTGTTCATACAGCTCCCCAGCAGATCCTGTCCACACGGCTCCCCAGCACCACAGCCAATCACACCGTGCTCCCCAGCACAGCACATGGGGCCCCCCAGCACCACAGCCCGCCTGGCTCTCCAGCAGAGCCTGTCCACACGGCTCCCCAGCACAACAGCACAGCACACCGGGCTCCCCAGCCCAGCTCAACGGACTCCCCAGCACAGCACACGGGGGCCCCCAGCACCACAGCCCGGCTGGCTCTCCATTAGAGCCCTTTCACACCGCTCCCCTGCAGAGCCTGTCTACACGGCTCCCCAGCAGCACAGCCCAGCACACCGCAGCACAGCCCGCCTGGCTCTCCAGCAGAGCCTTTTCACACCGCTCCCCAGCAGAGCCTGTCCACGCGGCTCACCAGCAGCACAGCCCAGCCCACCGGGCTCCCCTGCACAGCACACGTGGCCCCACAGCACCACAGCCCGCCTGGCTCTACAGCAGAACCTGTTCAAACCACTCGCCAGCAGAGCCTTTCCACACGGCTCCCCAGCAGCAGAGCCCAGCACACCGGTCACCCCAGCCCACCTCACCGGGCCCCCCAGAACAGCACACGGGGACCCCCACCATCACAGCCCGCCTGGCTCACCATCAGAGCCTGTTCACACCGCTCCCCAGCAGAGCCTGTCTACACGGATCCCCATAACCACAGCCCAGCACACCGGGATCCCCGGCCCAGCCCACCGGGCTCCCCAGCACAGCACACGGCCCCCCCAGCACCACAGCCCGAGTGGCTCTAAAGCAGAGCCTGTTCAAACCACTCCCCAGCAGAGCCTGTCCACACGGCTCCCCAGCAGAACAGCCCAGCACACTGGACTCCCCGGCCCAGCTCACCGGGCTCCCCAGCACAGCACACAAAGCCCCCCAGCACCACAGCCCACCTGGCTCTCCATCAGAGCCTGTTCACACCGCTCCCCAGCACAGCCTGTCCACACGCCTCCCCAGCAGCACAGCCCAGCACACCGGGCTCTCCAGCCCAGCTCACCGGGCTCCCCAGCAAAGCACACGGGGGCCCCCAACACCACAGCAAGCCTGGCTCTCCATCAGAGCCTGTTCAAACTTTTCCCAGGAGAAACTGTCCATACGGCTCCCCAGCAGCACAGCCCTGCACACCGGGCTCCCCAACCCAGCTAACCAGGCTCCCCAGCACAGCACACGGGGGCCCCCAGCACAGCTCACCGGGCTCCCCAGCACAGCACACGGGGGCCCCCAGCACCACAGCCCGCCTGGCTCTCCATCAGAACCTTTTCACAAAGCTTCCCAGTAGAGCCTGTCCACACGGCTCCCCAGCAGCACAGAACAGCACACCGGCTTCCCCAGCACAGCACACGGGGGCCCCCAGCACCACGGCCCGCCTGGCTCTCCAGCAGAGCCTGTTCAAACCACTCCGAAGCAGAGCCGGTCCACACGGCTCACCAGCAGCACAGCCCAGCACACTGGCCTCCCAAGCCCAGCTCACCGGGCTCGACAGCACAGAACACGGGGCCCCCCAGCACCTCAGCCCACTTGGCTTTCCAGCAGAGCCTCTTCACAAGGCTCCCCAGCAGAGCCTGTCCACACGGCTCCCAGACAGCACAGCCCAGCACACCGGGCTCCCCAGCTCAGTTCACTGGGCTCCCGAGCACAGCACACGGGGCCCCCAGCACCACAGCCCGTCTGGCTCTCCATCAGAGCCTTTTCACACCGCTCCCCAGCTGAGCCTGTCTCCACGGCTCCCCAGCAGCACAGAACAGCACACCGGCTTCCCCAGCACAGCACACGGGGGCCCCCTGCACCACAGCTCGCCTGGCTCTCCAGCAGAGCCTGTTCAAACCACCCCCAGCACAGCCTGTCCACACGCCTCCCCAGCAGCACAGCCCAGCACACCAGGCTCCCCAGCCCAGCTCACCGGGCTCCCCAGCAAAGCACACGTGGGCCCCCAACACCACAGCAAGCCTGGCTCTCGATCAGAGCCTGTTCAAACTTTTCCCAGGAGAGACTGTCCACACGGCTCCCCAGCAGCACAACCCTGCACACCGGGCTCCCCAGCACACGGGTGCCCCCAGCACCACAGCTCGCCTGGCTCTCCATCAGAGACTGTTCACACCGCTCCCCAGCAGAGCCTGTTCACTCCGCTCCCCAGCAGCACAGCCTAGCACAGCGGGCTCCCCAGCACAGCACACTGGGGCCAGCAGCACCACATCCCGCCTGGCTCTCCATCATGGCCTGTTCACACCACTCCCCAGCAGAGCCTGTACACACGGCTCCCCAGCAGCACAGCCTTGCACACCGGGCTCCTCAGCCCAGCTCACCGGGCTCCCCAGCACAGCACACGGGGCCCCCCAGCACCACAGCCCGCCCGGCGCTCCATCAGAGCCTGTTCACACCGCTCCCCAGCAGAGCCTTTCCACGCTGCTCCCCAGCACCACGGCCCAGCACACCGGGCTCCCCAGCCCTGCTCACCCGGCTCCCCAGCACAGCACACGGGGGCCCCCAGCACAGCTCACCGGGCTCCCCTGAACCACAGCCCGCCTGGCTCTCCATCAGAGCCTGTTCAACCCTCTCCCCAGCAGAGCCTGTCCACACGGCTCCCCAGCACCACAGCCCAGCACACCGGGCTCCCCAGTACAGGACACGGGGGCCCCCAGCAAACAACACGGGGCCCCCCTGCACCACAGCCCGCCTGGCTCTCCAGCAGGGCCTGCTGAAACCGCTCCCCAGCAGAGCCTGTCCACACGGCTCCCCAGCACCACAGCCCAGCACACCGAGCTCCCCAGCCCAGCTCACCGTTCTCAGCAGCACAGCACACGGGGGCCCCCAGCAAACAACACGGGGCCCCCCTGCACCACAGCCCGCCTGGCTCTCGAGCAGAGCCTGTCCACACGGCTCCCCAGCAACACAGACCAGCACACCGGGCTCCCCAGCAATGCACACGGTGGCCCCCAGCACCACAGCCCGCCTGGATCTCCAGCAGAGCCTGTCCACACGGCTCCCCAGCACCACAGCCCAGCACACTGGGCTCCCCAGCCCAGTTAACCGGTCTCCTCAGCACTGGACACGGGGGCCCCCAGAACCATAGGCCGCCTGGCTCTCCAGCAGAGCCTGTTCACACCGCTCCCCAGCAGAGCCTGTCCACAGGGCTCCCCAGCAGCACAGCCCAGCACACCGGGCTCCCCAGCACAGCACGCGGGGGCCCCCAGCACAGCACACAGGGGCCCCCTGCACAGCACACGGCGGCCCCCAGCACCACAGCCCGCCGAGCTCTCCAGCAGAGCCTGTTCAAACCACTCCCCAACAGAGCCTGTCCACTCGGCTCCCCAGCACCACAGCCCAGTACACCTGGCTCCCCAGCCCACCTCAACGGGCTCCCCAGTACAGCATACGGGGGCCCCCAGCACCACAGCCCGCCTGGCTCTAAATCAGAGCATGTTCAACCCTCTCCCCAGCAGAGCCTCACCCCAGCACCACAGCCCAGCACACCGGGCTCCCCAGCCCAGCTCAACGGGCTCCCCAGCACAGCACACGGGTGCCCCCAGCACCACAGCCCGCCTGGCTGTCCAGCAGAGCCTGTCCACACCGCTCCCCAGAAGAGCCTGTCCACACGGCTCGCCAGCAGAACAGCCCAGCAAACCGGGCTCCCCAGCCCAGCTCAACGGGCTCCCCTGCACAGCACACGGGGCAACCCAGCACCACAGCAAGCCTGGCTCTCCATCAGAGCCTGTTCACACCGCTCCCCAGCAGAGTTTTTCTCCACGGGTCCCCAGCAGCACTGCCCAGCACACCGCATCACAGCTCGCCTGGCTCACCAGCAGAGCCTGTTCAGACCACTCCCCAGCAGTCCCTGTCCACACGGCTCCCCAGCAGCACAGCCATGCACAGCGGGCTCCCCGGCAAAGCTCACCGGGCTCCCCAGCACAGCACACGGCGGCCAGCAGCACCACATCCCGCCTGGCTCTCCATCATGGCCTGTTCACACCACTCCACAGCAGAGCGTATTGAAACCACTCCCCATCAGAGCCTGTCTACACGGCTCCCAAACAACACAGCGCAGCTCAACGAGCTCCCCAGCACAGCTCACCGGGCTCCCCAGCACAGCACACGGGGCCCCCCAGCACCACAGACCGAATGGCTCCCCAGCAGAGCCTGTCTACACGGCTCCCCAGAACCACAGCCCAGCACACCGGGCTCCCCAGCACTGCACACGGGGGCCCCCAGAACCACAGGCCGCCTGGCTCTCCAGCATAGCCTGTTCACACCGCTCCCCAGCAGAGCCTGTCCACAGGGCTCCCCAGCACCACAGCCCAGCACACCGGGCTCCCAAGCCGATCTCGCAGGGCTCCCCAGCACAGCACACGGGGCCCCCCAGCACCACAGCCCCCCTGGCTCTCCAGCAGACCCTGTTCACACCGCTCCACAGCAGAGCCTGTCCACAAGGCTCCCTAGCAGAACAGCCCAGCACACCGGGCTCCCCAGCCCAGCTCACCGGGCTCCCCTGCACCACAGCCCGCCTGGCTCTCCATCAGAGCCTGTTCACACCGCTCCCCAGCAGAGCCTGTCCACACGGCTCCCCAGCAGAACAGCCCAGCACACCGGGCTCCCCAGCCCAGCTCACCGGGCTCCCCTGCACCACAGCCCGCCTGGCTCTCCATCAGAGCCTGTTCACACCGCTCTCCAGCAGAGCCTGGTCACACTGCTCCCCAGAAGAGCCTGTCTACACGGCTTCCCAGCAGCACAGCCCAGCACGCCGGGTTCCCCAGAACAGCACACGGGGGCCCCCAGCACCACGGCCCGCCTGGCTCTCCAGCAGAGCCTGTTCAAACCACTCCCAAGCAGAACCGGTCCACACGGCTCCCCAGCAGCACAGCCCAGCACACTGGCCTCCCAATCCCAGCTCACCGGGCTCCCCAGCACAGCACACGGGGCCCCCCACCACCTCTGCCCACATGGCTTTCCAGCAGAGCCTCTTCACACCGCTCCCCAGCAGAGCCTGTCCACACGGCTCCCCTGCAGCACAGCCCAGCACACCAGGCTCCACAGCCGATCTCACCGGGCTCCGCAGCACAGCACACGGGACCCCCCAGCACCACAGCCCAGCACACCGGGCTACCCAGCCCAGCTCACCGGACTCCCCAGCACAGCACACGGGCGCCCCCAGCACCACAGCCCGCCTGGCTCTCCATCAGAGCCTGTTCAACCCTCTCCCCAGCAGAGCCTGTCCACACGGCTCCCCAGCAGCACAGCCCAGCGAACTGGCCTCCACAGCCCAGTACACGGGGGCCCCCAGCACAGCACAAGGGGGCCTCCAGCAAACCACACGGGGCCCCCCTGCACCAATGCCCGCTATGCTCTGCAGCAGAGCCTGTCCACACGGCTCCCTAGCAGCACAGCCCAGCACACCGGGCTCCCTAGCACAGCACACGGGGCCCCCAGCACAGCACACGGGGGCCACCAGCACAGCACACGGGGGCCCCCAGCACAGCACATTGGGGCCCCCAGCACCACAGCCCGCGTTGCTCTCCAGTAGAGCCTGTTCAAACCACTCCCCAGCAGAGCCTGTCCACACGGCTCCCCAGCAGCACAGCCCAGCGAACTGGCCTCCACAGCCCAGTACACGGGGGCCCCTAGCACAGCACACGGGGGCCTCCAGCAAACCACACGGGGCCCCCCTGCACCACAGCCCGCTAGGCTCTGCAGCAGAGCCTGTCCACACGGCTCCCCACCACCACAGCCCAGCACACCGGGCTCCCCAGCCCAGCTCAACGAGCTCCCCAGCACTGCACACGGGGGCCCACAGCACCACAGCTCGCCTGGCTCTCCAGCAGAGCCTGTTCAAACCACTCCCAAGCAGAGCCGGCCAACACGGCTCGCCAGCAGCACAGCCCAGCACACTGGCCTCCCCAGCCCAGCTCACCGGGCTCCCCAGCACAGCACACGGGGCCCCCCAGCACCACAGCCCAGCACACCGGGCTCCCCAGCCCAAGTCAACGAGCTCCCCAGCACTGCACACGGGGGCCCACAGCACCACAGCCCGCCTGGCTGTCCAGCAGAGCCTGTTCAGACGGCTCTCCATCAGAGCCTGTTCACACCGCTCCGCAGCAGAGCCTGTCCACACGGCTCCCCAGCACCACAGCCCAGCACACCGGGCTCCCCAGCACAGCACACGGGGCCCCCCAGCACCACAGCTCACTTGGCTCTCCATCAGAGACTGTTCACACCGCTCCCCAGCAGAGCCTGTTCACACCGCTCCCCAGCAGAGCCTGTCTACACGGCTCCCCAGCACCACAGCCCAGCACACCGGGCTCCCCAGCCCAGCTCACCGGGCTCCTGACAAAAGCACACGGGGGCCCAAAGCACCACAGCCCGCCTGGCAGTCCAGCAGAGCCTGTTCAGACGGCTCTCCATCAGAGCCAGTTCACACCGCTCCCCAGCAGAGCCTGTTCACACCGCTCCCCAGCAGATCCTGTCTGCACGGCTCCCCAGCACCACAGCCCAGCACACCGGGAACCGCAGCCCAGCTCACAATGCCCCCCAGCACAGCACACGTGGGCCCCCAGCACCACAGCCCGCCTGGCTTTCCATCAGAGCCTTTTCACACCTCTCCCCAGCAGAGCCTGTCCACACGGCTCCCCAGCACATCAGCCCAGCACACCGGGGTCCCCAGCCCATGTCACCGGGCTCCCCAGCACGGGACACGGGGCCCCCAGCACCACAGCCCGCCTGGCTATCCAGCAGAGCCTGTTCAAACCACTCCCCAGCAGAGCCTGTCGACACGGCTCCACAGCACCACAGCCCAACACACCGGGATCCCAAGCCCAGCTCAACGGGCTCCCCAGCACAGCACACGGGGCCCCCCAGCACCACAGCCCGCCTGGCTCTCCATCAGAGCCTGTCTACACGGCTCCCCAGCAACACAGCCCAGCAGACCGGGCTCCCCAGCCCAGCTCACCGGGCTCCCCAGCACAGCACACGGGGGCCCCCGGCACCACAGCCCACCTGGCTCTCCATCAGGGCCTGTTCACACCGTTCCCCAGCAGAGCCTGTCCACACGGCTCCCCAGCAGACCAGCCCAGCACACCGGGCTCCCCATCACAGCTCACCGGGCTCCCCAGCACAGCAAACGGCGCCCGCCAGCAGAGCCTGTCTACACGGTTCGCCAGCACCACAGCCCAGCACACCGGGCTCCCCAGCCCAGCTCACCGGGCTCCCCAGCACAGCACACCGGGCCCCCCAGCACCACAGCCCAGCACACGGGGCTCCCCAGCCCAGCACACCGGGCTCCCCAGCACAGCACACGGGGCCCCTCAGCACAACAGCCCGCCTGGCTCTCCATCAGATCCTGTTCACAGCGCTCCCCAGCAGCACAGAACAGCACACCGGGTTCCCAAGCACAGCACACGGGGCCCCCCAGCAACACGGCCCGCCTGGCTCTCCAGCAGAGCCTGTTCAAACCACTCCAAAGCAGAGCCGGTCAACACGGCTCCCCAGCAGAACAGCCCTGCACACTGGCCTCCACCGCCGATCTCACCGGGCTCCGCAGCACAGCACACGGGGCCCCCCAGCACCACAGCCCAGCACACCGGGATCCCCAGCACAGCACACGGGGGCCCCCAGCAGAGCCTGTCTATACGGTTTGCCAGCACCACAGTCCAGTACACCGGGCTCGCCAGCCCAGCTCACCGGGCCCCCCACAACAGCACAGGGGGGCCCCCAGCACCACAGCCCGCCTGGCTCTCCATCAGAGCCTTTTCAACCCTCTCCCCAGCAGAGCCTGTCCACACGGCTCCCCAGCACCACAGCCCAGCACACCGGGCTCCCCAACCCAGCTCAAAGGGCTCCCCAGCACAGCACACGGGACAACCCAGCACCACAGCCCGCCTGGCTCTTCATCAGAGCCTGTTCAAACCGCTCCCCAGCAGAGCCTGTCCACACGGCTGCCAAGCAGCACAGCCCAACACACCAGGCTCCCCAGCCCAGCTCACTGGACTCCCGAGCACAGCACACGGGGGCCCCCAGCACCACAGCCAGCATGCCTCTCCATCAGAGCCTCTAAACACCGCTCCCCAGCAGAGCCTTTCCACACGGCTCCCCAGCACCACAGCCCAGCACACCGGGCTTCCCAGCCCTAAACACCGGGCTACGTAGCAGAGCACACGGGGGCCCCCCGCACCACAGCCCGCCTGGCTCTCCATCAGTGCCTGTTCACACCGCTCCCCAGCAGAGCCTGTCTACACGGCTCCCCAGCAGCACAGCCCAGCACACCGCAGCACAACCCGCCTGGCTCCCCAGCAGAGCCGGTCCACACGGCTCCCCAGCAGCACAGAACAGCACACCGGGTTCCCCAGCACTGCACACGGGGGCCCCCAGCACCACAGTCCGCCTGGCTCTCCAGCAGAGCCTGTTCACACAACTCCCCAGAAGAGCATGTCTACACGGCTACCCAGCACAACAGCCCAGAACACCGGGCTCCGCAGCCCAGCTCACCGGACCCCCCAGCACAGCACACGGGGCGTCCAGCACCACACCCCGCCTGGCTCTCCAGCACAGCCTGTTCAAACCACTCCCCAGCAGAGCCTGTCCACAGGGCTCCCCAGCAGCACAGCCCAGAACACCGGGCTCCCCTGCCCAGCTCACCGGGCTCCCCAGTACAGCACACGGGGGCCCCCAACACCACAGCCCACCTGGCTCTCCATCAGTGCCTGTTCACACCACTCCCCATCACAGCCTGTCTACACGGCTCCCCAGCACCACAGCCCAGCACACCGAGCTCCCCAGCCCAGCTCACCGGGCTCCCCGGGACATCACACGGGGGCCCCCAGCACCACAGCCCGCCTGGCTCTCCAGAAGAGCCTGTTCAAACCATTCCCCAGCAGAGCCTGTCCACACGGCTCCCCAGAAGCACAGCCCATCTCACCAGGCTCCCCAGCACAGCACACGGGAGCCCCCAGCACCACAGCCCGCCTGGCTTTCCATCAGAGCCTGTTCACACCGCTCCCCAACAGAGCCTGTCCACACGGCTCCCCAGCACCACAGCCGAGCACACCGGGCTCCCCAGCACAGCACACGGGGCCCCCCAGCACAACAGCCCGCCTGGCTGTCCAGCAGAACCTTTTCAAACCACTCCCCAGCAGAGCCGGTCCACACGGCTCCCCAGTACCACAGCCCAGCACACCGGGCTCCCCAGCCCTGCTCACCGGGCTCCGTAGCAGAGCACACGGGGGCCCCCAGCACCATAGCCCGCCTGGCTCTCCATCAGAGCCTGTTCACACAGCTCCCCAGCAGAACCTGTCTACACGGCTCCCCAGCAGCACAGCCCAGCACACCGCAGCACAGCCCGCCTGGCTCTCCATCAGAGCCTGTTCACACCGCTCCCCAGCAGAGCCTGTCTACACGGTTCCCCAGCACCACAGCCCAGCACACCGGGCACCCCAGCACCACAACCCAGCACACGGGGCTCCCCAGCCCAGCACACCGGGCTCCCCAGCCCAGCTCACCGGGCTTCCCAGCACAGCACACGGGGGCCCCCAGCAACACAGCGCGCCTTGCTCTCCAGCAGAGCCTGTTCAAACCGCTCCACAGCAGAGCCTGTCCACACGGCTCCCCAGCAGCACAGCCCGGCACACCGGGCTCCCCAGCCCATCTCACCGGGCTCCCCAGCACAGCACACGGGGGCCCCCAGCACCACAGCCCGCCTGGCTCTCCATCAGAGCCTGTTCACACCGCTCCCCAGCAGCACAGAACAGCACACCGGGTTCCCCAGCACAGCACACGGGGACCCCCAGCAACACGGCCCGCCTGGCTCTCCTGCAGAGCCTGTTCAAACCACTCCCAAGCAGAGCAGGTCAACACGGCTCCCCAGCAGCACAGCCCTGCACACTGGCCTCCCCCGCCGATCTCACCGGGCTCCACAGCACAGCACTTGGGGCCCCCCAGCACCACAGCCCAGCACACCGGGATCCCCAGCACAGCACACGGGGCCCCCCAGCAGAGCCTGTCTACACGGTCGGCCAGCACCACAGTCCAGTACACCGGGGTCCCCAGCCGAGCTCAACGGGCTCCTCAGCACAGAACAATGGGCCCCCCAGCACCACAGCCCGCCTGGCTCTCCATCAGAGCCTGTCCACACCGCTCCTCAGCAGAGCCTGTCCACACGGCTCCCCAGCACCACAGCCCTGCACACTGGGCTATCCAGCCCAGCTCACCGGACTCCCGATCACAGCACACTCGGCCCCCAGCACCACAGCCCGCCTGGCTCTCCATCAGAGCCTTTTCACACCGCTCCCCAGCAGAGCCCTTCCACAAGGCTCCCCAGCACCACAGCCCGCCTGGCTGTCCAGCAGATCCTTTTCAAACCACTCCCCAGCAATGCCTTTCCACACGGCTCCCCAGCAGCCCAGCCCAGCATACCGGGCTCCCCAGCCCAGCTCAACGGGCTCCCCAGCACAGCACAGGGGGCCCCCCAGCACCACAGCCCGCCTGGCTCTCCAGCAGAGCCAGTTCACACCGCTCCCCAACAGAGCCTGTCCACACGGCTCCCCAGCACCACAGCCCAGCACACCGGGCTCCCCAGCCCAGCTCACCGGGCTACCCAGCACAGCACACGGGGGCCCCCTGCACCTCAGCCCGCCTGACTCTCCATCAGAGCCTGTTCACACCGCTCCCCAGCAGAGCCTGTCTACACGGCTGCCCAGCACCACAGCCCAGCACACCGGGCTCCCAAGCCCAGCTCAACGGGCTCCTCAGCACAGAACAAGGGGCCCCCCAGCACCACAGCCCGCCTTGCTCTCCAGCAGAGCCTTTTCAAGCCACTCCCCAGCAGAGCCTGTCCACACGGCTCCCCAGCACCACAGCCCAGCACACCGGGCTCCCCAGCCCAGCACACCTGGCTCCCCAGCCAAGCTCACAGGGCTGCCCAGCACAGCACACGGGGCCCCCCAGCACCACAGCCCGCCTGGCTCTCCATCATAGCCTGTACAACCCTCTCCCCAGCAGGGCCTGTCCACACTGCTCCCCAGCACCACAGCCCAGCACACCGGGATCCCCAGCCCAGCTCTACGGGCTCCTCAGCACAGCACACGCGGGCCCACAGCACCACAGCCCGCCTGGCTCTCCTTCAGAGCCTGTTCACAGCGCTCCGCAGCAGAGCCTGTCTACACGGCTCCCCAGCACCACAGCCCAGCTCACCGGGCTCCCCAGCCCAGCTAACCGGGCTCCCCAGCACGGCACACGGGGCCCCCCAGCACAACAGCCCGCCTTGCTGTCCAGCAGAGCCTTTTCAAACCACTGCCCAGCAGAGCCGGTCCACACGGCTCCCCAGTACCACAGCCCAGCACACCGGGCTCTCCAGCCCAGCTCACCAGGCTCCCCAGCACAGCACACGGGGCCCCCCAGCACCAGAATCAGAATCAGAATTCTTTAAATTTCGTTGTTCTTCTGATGGGACAATGACAATAAAACAGTTGCACCTCTCGTACAGAACAGTGCAAACAGACATAAATATTAAAAATATTAAAAAATAGTAAGGGACTGTACATTATTAAAAAGTATTTACAAGACAGAAAAGCAAAAAATTGAAAGAAAAAAAATAGATCTCTGGATTATTCATAAATATATATATATATATATATATATATGTATATATATGCATACACCCACACGCATACATCTACACATACATACATAATCGGGATATTGCACAGACAGTATTGCACTTGGAAATGTGGAAACAGGTTTTTGTTACTGCAGCAGCTGTACAGAGTTGAGTCAATGTGCGGCGTTCAGGGCAGCAACAGCTCTTGGGTAGAAGCTGTTTTTTAGTCTGTTGGTTTTTGACTTTATTGCCCTGAAACGTCTCGCTGAGGGTAGAAGTTCAAACAGGTGGTGACCAGGGTGTGAGGAGTCCCTGATGATGCTGCGGGCTCTCCTGAGGCAGCGGGTGTTGTATATCTCCTCCAGAGATGGCAGAGGGCAGCCAGTCAGTCTCTGGGCCGCATTTATGACCCTCTGGAGCTGCTTCCTCTCTGCCATCGTGCAACTGGAGAACCATAATGAGATCCCACAGCTCAGCACCGACTCCACCGAGCAGCGGTAGAAGGACAACAGGAGCTCATTTTTTAAGTTGTTCTTCCTGAGAATCCTCAGGAAGTGGAGTCTCTGTTGTGCCTTCTTCAGTATCGCTGCAGAGTTTGAAGTCCAGGTCAGGTCCTTGCTGATGTAGGTGCCCAGGAACCTGAAGTCTGGCACCATCTCCACCCTGTCCCCATTTATGCTGATGGGTTGAATGTCCGGTTTACACCTCCTGAAGTCTATGATCAGTTCTTTAGACTTGGAGGTGTTCAGGATGAGGTTATTGGTGGTGCACCAGGCTGACAGCCGCTCCACCTCCACCCTGTAGGCAGTCTCATCTCCTCCTGAGATGAGCCCCACCACCGTGGTATCATCCGCAAACTTGATGATGGTGTTGCTCGGGTGGGTGGGGGTGCAGTCGTGGGTGTAGAGGGTGTAGAGTAGGGGCTTAGCACACAGCCCTGTGGAGAACCAGTGCTGGTGCTCAGTGCTGAGGACAGGTGGGGTCCTACTCTCACCCTCTGGGAGCGGTCTGTCAGGAAGTCCATAATCCAGTTGCAGATGTTGTGGGAGAGACCCAGGTCCACCAGCTTGCTCACCAGTCTGCTTGGAATGATGGTATTGAAAGCCGAACTGAAGTCCAGGAAGAGCAGCCTCGCATAGCTCCCTCGCTGTTCCACGTGTGTCAGCGTGGTGTGCAGAGCGGTGGCGATGGCGTCCTGCGTAGACCGGTTGGCTCTGTAGGCAAACTGGTGGGGGTCGAGTGTGGGTGGCAGGCATGAAGTAATGTGACTCTGCACCAGTTTCTCAAAGCACTTCATGATGATGGGGGTGAGTGTCACTGGCCGGTAGTCGTTGAGACTGTTGATAATGTTCTTTTTTGGCAGAGGGATGATGGTGGAGGACTTTAAGCAGGGTGGGATGGAGCACTGGGAGAGGGACTGGTTGAAGATGGTGGTGAAAACCCCAGCTAGTTGGTCAGCGCAGCCTGGCTCTCCATCAGAGCCTGTTCACACCGCTCCCCAGCAGAGCCTGTCTACACGGTTCGCAAGCACCACAGACCAGCACACCGGGCTCCCCAGCCCAGCTCAACGGGCTCCCGAGCACAGCACACGGGGGCCCCCAGCACCACAGCCCGCCTGACTCTCCATCAGAGCCTGTTCACACCGCTCCCCAGAAGAGCATGTCTTCACGGCTACCCAGCACCACAGCCCAGCACACCGGGCTCCTCAGCCCAGCTCACAGGGCTCCCCAGCACAGCACAAGGGGGGCCCCAGCACCACAGCCCGCCTGGCTATCCAGCAGAGCCTGTTCAAACTACCCACCAGCAGAGCCTGTCCAAACAGCTCCCCAGCACCACAGCCCAGCACACCGTGCTCCCCAGCCCAGCTCACTGTGGCCCCCAGCACAGCACATGGGGGCCCCCAGCACCGCACACGGGGCTTCCCAGCACAACAGCCAGCCTGGCTCTCCATCAGAGCCTGTTCACTCCGCTCCCAAGCAGAGCCTGTTCAAACCACTCGCCAGCAGAGCCTGTCAACACGGCTCCCCAGCACCACAGCCCAGCACACCGGGCTCCCCAGCGCAGCACACGGGGCCCCTCAGCACCACAGCCGCCCGGCACTCTAGAAGAGCCTGTTCAAACCACTCCCCAGAAGAGCCTGTACACACGGCTCCCCAGCACCACAGCCCAGCACACCGGGCTCCTCAGCCCAGTTCACAGGGCTCCCCAGCACAGCACACGGGGGCCCCCAGCACCACAGCCCGCCTGGCTATCCAGCAGAGCCTTTTCAAACCATTCCCCAGCAGAGCCTGTCCACACGGTTCCCTAGCACCACAGCCCAACACACCGGGCTCCCCAGCCCAGCTCAACGGGCTCCCCAGCACAGCACACGGGGCCCCCCAGCACCACAGCCCGGCTGGCTCTCCATCAGAGCCTTTTCACACCGCTCCCCGGCAGAGCCTGTCCACACGGCTCCCCAGCAGAAAAGCCCAGCAAGCCGGGCTCCCCAGCCCAGCTCACCAGGGTCCCCAGCACAGAACACGGGGCCCCCCAGCACCACAGCCCGCCTGGCTCTCGAGCAGAGCCTGTTCAAACCACTCCCCAGCAGAGCCTGTCCACACGGCTCCCCAGCACCACAGCCCAGCACACCGGGCTCCCCAGCCCAGCTCAACGAGATCCCCAGCACAGCACACGGGGCCCCCCAGCACCACAGCCGGCCTGGCTCTCCATCAGAGCCTGTTCACTCCGCTCCCCAGCAGAGCCTGTTCAAACCACTCCACAGCAGAGCCTGTACACACGGGGCCCCCCAGCATCACAGCCCGAATGGCTACCCAGCAGAGCCTGTCCACACGGCTCCCCAGCAGCACAGCCCGCCTGGCTCTCCATCAGAGCCTGTCCACACGGCTCCCCAGCAGCACAGCCCAGCACACCGGGCTCCCCAGCCAAGCTCACCGGGCTCCCCAGCACAGCACACGAGGGCCCCCAGCACCACAGCCCGCGTTGCTCTCCAGCAGAGCATGTCCACACGGCTCCCCAGCAGCACAACCCAGCACACCGGGCTCCATAGCCGATCTCACCGGGCTCCGCAGCACAGCACACGGGGGCCCCCATCACCACAGCCCAGTACACCGGGTTCCCCAGCACAGCACACTGTGACCCCAGCACCACAGTGTGCCTGGCTCTCCATCACAGCCTGTTCAAACCTCTCCCCAGAAGAGACTGTAAATAAGGCTCCCAAGCAGCACAGCCCTGCACACCGGTCTCCCCAGCCCAGCTAACCGGGCTCCCCAGCACAGCACACGGGGGCCTCCAGCACCACAGCCCGCCTTGCTCTCCATCAGAGACTGTTCACACTGCTCCCCAGCAGAGCCTGTTCACTCCGCTCCCCAGCAGAGCCTGTCTACACGGCTCCCCTGCAGCACAGCCTAGCACAGCGGGCTCCCCGGCCAAGCTTACCGGGCTCCCCAGCACAGCACACGGAGGCCACGAGCACCACATCCCGCCTGGCTCCCCAGCAGAGCCTGTTCACACCGCTACCCAGTACCACAGCCCAGCACACCGGGCTCCCCAGCCCAGCTCAACGGGCTCCCCAGCAAAGACACGGGGCCCCCCAGAACCAAAGCCAGGCTGGCTCTCCATCAGAGCCTATTCACATGGCTCCCCAGGAAAGCCTGTCCACACGGCTCCCCAGCACCACAGCCCAGCACACCGGGCTCCCCAGCCCAGCTAACCAGGGTCCCCAGCACAGAACACGGGGCCCCCCAGGACCACAGCCCGCCTGGGTCTCCAGCAGAGCCTGTTCAAACCACCCCCCAGCAGAGCCTGTCCACACAGCTACCCACAACCACAGCCCAGCACACCGGGATCCCCAGCCCAGCTCACCGTGGCCACCAGCACAGCACATGGGGGCCCCCAGCCCCACAGCACGCCTGGCTCTCCATCAGAGCCTGTTCACACCGATCCGAGCATAGCCTGTCTACATGGCTCCCCAGCACCACAGCCCAGAACACCGGGCTCCCCAGCCAAGCTCACCGGGCTCCCCAGCACAGCACATGGGGCCCCCCAGAACCACAGCCCGCCTGGCAATCCATCAGAGCCTTTTCACACCGCTCCCCAGCAGAGCCTGTTCACACCGCTCAACACCACAACCCAGAACACCGGGCTCCCCAGCCAAGCTCACCGGGCTCCCCAGCACAGGACATGGGGCTCCCCAGAACCACAGCCCGCCTGGCAATCCATCAGAGCCTTTTCACACCGCTCCCCAGCAGAGCCTGTTCACACCGCTCAACAGCACAGCCTGACTACACGGCTCCCCATCACCACAGCCAAGCACACAGGGAGCCCCTTCCCAGCTCACCGGGCTCCTGAGCACAGCTCAAGGGGGCCCCCAGAACCTTAGCCAGCCTGGCTCTCCAGCAGAGCCTGTTCACACCGCTCCCCAGCAGAGCCTGTCTACACGGCTCCCCAGCGGCACAGCCCAGCACACCGGGCTCCTCTGCCCAGCTCACCGGGCTCCCCAGCACCACAGTCCGCCTGGCTCTCCATCAGAGCCTATTCAAACCACTCCCCAACAGAGCCTGTCCACACGGCTCCCCCGCACCACAGCCCAGCACACTGGGCTCCCCAGCCCAGCTCAACGGGCTGCCCAGGACAGCACATGGTCCCCCCCAGCAGCACAGCCCGCCTGGCTCTCAATCAGAGCCTGTTCAAACCACTCCCCAGCAGAGCGAGTCCACACGGCTCCCAAGCACCATAGCCCAGAACACCGGTCTCCCCAGCCCAGCTCACAGGGCAAACCAGCACAGCACACGGGGCCCCCCAGCACCACAGCCCGAATGGCTCCCCAGCAGAGCCTGTATACACGGCTCCCCAGCACCACAGCCCAGCACACCGGTCTCCCCAGCCAAACTCAACGGGCTCCCCGGCACAGCACACGCGGGCCCCCAGCACCACAGCCCGCCTGGCTCTCCATCAGAGCCTTTTCACAGCGCTCCGCAGCAGAGCCAGTTTACACGGCTCCCCATCACCACAGCCCAGCACACCGGGCTCCCCAGCCCAGCTCACCGATCTCCCCAGCACGGCACACGGGGCCCCCCATCACAACAGCCCGCCTGGCTGTCCAGCAGAGCCTTTTCAAACCACTCCCCAGCAGAGCCGGTCCACACGGCTCCCCAGTACCACAGTCCAGCACACCGGGCTCCCCAGCCCAGCTAAACGGGCTCCCCAGCATAGCATACGGGGACGCCCAGTACCACAGCCTGCCTGGCTCTCCATCAGAGCCTGTTCACACCGCTCCCCAGCAGAGCCTTTCCACATGGCTCCCCAGCACCACAGCCCAGTACACCGGGCTCCCCAGCCCAGCTCACCGGGCTCCCCAGCATAGCACACGGGCCCCCCAGCACCAGAGCCCGCCTGGCTCTCCATCAGAGCCTGTTCAAACCTGTCCCCAGCAGATACTGTACAAACGGCTCCCCAGCAGCACAGCCCAGAACACCGGGCTCCCCGGGACATCACACGGGGGCCCCCAGCACCACAGCCCGCCTGGCTCTCCAGTAGAGCCTGTTCAAACCACTCCCCAGCAGATCCTTTCCACAGAGCTCCCCAGCAGCACAGCCCAGAACACCGGGCTCCCCAGCCCAGCTCACCGGGCTCCCCAGTACAGCACACGGGGGCCCTCAACACCACAGCCCACCTGGCTCTCCATCAGTGCCTGTTCACACCGCTTCCCATCACAGCCTGTCTACATGGCTCTCCAGCACCACAGCCCAGCACACCGAGCTCCCCAGCCCAGCTCACCGGGCTCCCCGGGACATCACACGGGGGCCCCCAGCACCACAGCCCGCCAGGCTCTCCAGCAGAGCCTGTCCACTCGGCTCACCAGCAGCACTGCCCAGCTCACCGGGCTCCCCAGCACAGCACACGGGGCCCCCCAGCACCACAGCCCGAATGGCTCCCCAGCAGAGCCTGTCTACACGGCTCCCCAGCACCACAGCCCAGCACACCGGGCTCCCCAGCACTGGACACGGCGGCCCCCAGAACCACAGGCCGCCTGGCTCTCCAGCAGAGCCTGTTCACACCGCTCCCCAGCAGAGCCTGTCCACAGGGCTCCCCAGCACCACAGCCCAGCACACCGGGCTCGCCAGCACAGCACACGGGGGCCCACAGCACCACATCCCGCCTGGCTGTCAATCAGAGCCTGTTCAAACCACTCCCCAGCAGAGCCTGTCCACATGGCTCCCCAGCAGCACAGCCCGGCACACCGGGCTCCCAAGCCGATCTCACCGGGCTCCCCAGCACAGCACACGGGGCCCCCCAGCACCACAGCCCCCCTGGCTCTCCAGCAGAGCCTGTTCACACCGCTTCACAGCAGAGCCGGTCCACACGGCTCCCCAGCAGAACAGCCCAGCACAGCGGGCTCCCCAGCCCAGCTCACCGGGTTCCCCTGCACCACAGCCCGCCTGGCTCTCCATCAGAGCCTATTCAGACCGCTCCCCAGCAGAGCTTGTCAACACTGTTCCCCAGCAGCACAGCCCAGCACACCGGGCTCCCCAGCCCAGCTCACCGGGCTCCCCAGCACAGCACACGGGGGCCCCCAGCACCACAGCCTGCCTGGCTCTCCAGCAGAGCCTGTTCACACCGCTCCCCAGCAGAGCCTGTCCACACGGCTCCCCAGCCCCACAGCCCGCCTGGCTCTCCAGCAGAGCCTGTTCACAGGGCTCCCCAGCAGCACAGCCCAGCACGCCGGGTTCCCCAGCACAGCACACGGGGGCCCCAAGCACCACAGCCCGCCCGGCTCTCCTTCAGAGCCTGTTCAAACTACTCCCCAGCAGAGCCTGTCCACAGGGCTCCCCAGCAGCACAGCCCAGCACACCGGGCTCCCCAGCCCAGCTCACCGGGCTCCCCAGCACAGCACACGGCGGCCCCCAGCACCACAGCCTGGCTGGCTCTCCAGCAGAGCCTGTTCACACAGCTCCCCAGAAGAGCCAGTATGCACGGCTCCCCAGCACCACTGCCCAGCTCAGCGGGCTCCACAGCACAGCACACGGGGGCCCCCAGCACCACAGCCCGCCAGGCTCTCCAGCAGAGCCTGTCCACACGGCTCCCCAGCACCACAGCCCAGCACACCGGGTTCCCCAGCACAGCATACCGGGCCCCCCAGCACCACAGACGCCTGGCTCTCCATCAGAGACTGTTCAAACCGCTCCCCAGCAGAGACTGTTCACACCGCTCCCCAGCACAGCCTGTCTACACGGCTCCCCAGCACCACAGCCCAGCACACCGGGATCCCCAGCCCAGCTGACCGGGCTCCCCAGAACAGCACACCGGGCCCCCCAGCACCACAGCCCGCCTGGCTCTCCATCTGAGCCTGTTCACTCCGCTCCCCAGCAGAGCCTGTTCAAACCAGTCCCCTAGAGAGCCTGTCCACACGGCTCACCAGCAGCACAGCCCAGCACACCGGGCTCCCCAGCCGATCTCACCGGGCTCCCCAGCAAGGCACACGGGGTCCCCCAGCACCACAGCCCGCCTGGCTCTCCAGCAGAGTCTGTTGAAACCACTCCCCAGCAGAGCCTGTCTAAACGGCTCCCCAGCAGCACAGCCCAGTTTACCGGGCTCCCCAGCCCTGCTTACCGGGCTCCCCAGCACTGGACACGGGGGCCCCCAGAACCACAGGCCGCCTGGCTCTCCTGCAGAGCCTGTTAACACTGCTCCCCACTAGAGCCTGTCCACACGGCTCCCAAGCACTACAGCCCAGCACACCGAGCTCCCCAGCACAGCACACGGGGGCCCCCAGCACCACAGCCAGCCTGGCTCTCAATCAGAGCCTGTTCAAACCACTCTCCAGCAGAGCCTGTCCACATGGCTCCCCAGCACCACAGCCCAGAAAACCGGGCTCCCCAGCCCTGCTCACCCGGCTCCCCAGCACAGCACACGGGGGCCCCCACCACAGCTCACCGGGCTCCCCTGAACGACAGCCCGCCTGGCTCTCCATCAGAGCCTGTTCAACCCTCTCCCCAGCAGAGCCTGTCCACACGGCTCCCCAGCACGACAGCCCAGCTCACCGGGCTCCCCAGCACAGCACACGGGGTCCCCCAGCACCTCAGCCCGCCTGGCTCTCCATCAGAACCTTTTCAACCCTCTCCCCAGAAGAGCCTGTCCACACGGCTCCCCAGCACCACAGCCCAGCACACCTGGCTCCCCAGCCCAACTCAACGGGCTCCCCAGCACGGCACACGGGCCCACCCAGCACAGCACACGGGGCTACCCAGCACAACAACCCACCTGGCTCTCCATCAGAGCCTGTTCAACCCTCTCCCCAGCAAAGCCTGTCCACACGGCTTCCCAGCACCACAGCCCAGCTCATTGGGCTCCGAAGCCCAACTCACTGGGCTCCCGAGTACAGCACACGGGGGCCCCCAGCACCACAGCCCGGCTGGCTCTCCATCAGAGCCTGTTCACACCGCTCAACAGCAAAGCCTGTCTACACGGCTCCCCATCACCACAGCAAAGCACACAGGGATCCCAAGCCAAGCACACCGGGCTCCCCAGCACAGCACACGGGGGCGCCAAGCAGCACAGCCCGCCTGGCTCTCCAGCAGAGCCTGTTCAAACCACTCCCAAGCAGAGCCGGTCCACACGGCTCACCAGCAGCACAGCCCAGCACACCGGGCTCCCCAGATCAGCACACGGGGGCCCCCAGCACAGCACACGGGGGCCCCCAGCACCACAGCCCACGTTGCTCTCCAGCAGAGCCTGTTCAAATCACTCCCCACCACAGCCTGTCCACATGCCTCCCCAGCAGCACAGGCCAGAACACCGGGTTCCCCAGCCCAGCTCACCGGGCTCACCAGCACAGCACACGGGGGCCCCCAATACCACAGCCCGCCTGGCTTTCCATCAGAGCCTGTTCACATCGCTCAACAGCAGATCCGGTCCACACGGCTTCCCAGCAGAGCACCCTAGGTCACCGGGCTTTCCAGCACAGCTCACCGGGCTCCCCAGCACAGCACACGGGGGCCCCCAGCAACACAGCGCGCCATGCTCTCCAGCAGAGCCTGTCCACACCGCTCCCCAGAAGAGCCTGTCCACACGGCTCCCCAGCAGAACAGCCCAGCACACCGGGCTCCCCAGCCCAGCTCACCGGGCTCCCCAGCAAAGCACACGGGGGCCCCCAACACCACAGCCCGCCTGGCTCTCCATCAGAGCCTGTTCAAACCTTTCCCCATCAGGGACTGTTCATACGGCTCCCCAGCAGCACAGCCCTGCACACCGGGCTCCCCAGCCCAGCTAACCGGGCTCCCCAGCAAAGCACACGGGGGCCCCCAACAACACAGCCCGCCTGGCTCTCCATCAGAGACTGTTCACACCGCACCCCAGCAGAACCTGTTCACTCCGCTCCCCAGCAGAGCCTGTCTACACGGCTCCCAAGCACCACAGCCCAGCACACCGGGCTCCCCAGCCCAGCTCACCGGGCTCCCCAGCACAGCACACGGGGCCCCCCAGCACCACAGCCCGCCTGGCTCCCCAGCAGAGCCTGTTCAAACCAGTCCCCAAGAGAGCCTGTTCAAACCACTCCCCAGCAGAGCCTGTCCACACGGCTCCCAAGCAGCACAGCCCAGCACACCGGGCTCCCCAGCCCAGCTCACCGGGCTCCCCAGCACAGCACACGGGGGCCCCCAGCAACACAGCGCGCCTTGCTCTCCAGCAGAGCCTTTTGAAAACGCTCCCCAGCAGATCCTGTCCACATGCCTCCCCAGCAGCACAGCCCAGAACACCGGGTTCCCCAGCCCAGCTCACCGGGCTCACCAGCACAGCACACGGGGGCCCCCAATACCACAGCCCGCCTGGCTTTCCATCAGAGCCTGTTTACACCGCTCAACAGCAGATCCGGTCCACACGGCTTCCCAGCAGAGCACCCTAGGTCACCCGGCTTTCCAGCACAGCTCACCGGGCTCCCCAGCACAGCACACGGGGGCCCCCAGCAACACAGCGCGCCATGCTCTCCAGCAGAGCCTATCCACACCGCTCCCCAGAAGAGCCTGTCCACACGGCTCCCCAGCAGAACAGCCCATTACACCGGGCTCCCCAGCCCAGCTCACCGGGGTCCCCAGCACAGCACACGGGGGCCCCCAACACCACAGCCCGCCTGGCTCTCCATCAGAGCCTGTTCAAACCTATCCCCATCAGGGACTGTTCATACGGCTCCCCAGCAGCACAGCCCTGCACACCGGGCTCCCCAGCCCAGCTAACCGGGCTCCCCAGCACAGCACACGGGGGCCCCCAACAACACAGCCCGCCTGGCTCTCCATCAGAGACTGTTCACACGGCACCCCAGCAGAACCTGTTCACTCCGCTCCCCAGCAGAGCCTGTCTACACGGCTCCCAAGCACCACAGCCCAGCACACCGGGCTCCCCAGCCCAGCTCACCGGGCTCCCCAGCACAGCACACGGGGCCCCCCAGCACCACAGCCCGCCTGGCTCCCCAGCAGAGCCTGTTCAAACCAGTACCCAAGAGAGCCTGTTCAAACCACTCCCCAGCAGAGCCTGTCCACACGGCTCCCAAGCAGCACAGCCCAGAACACCGGGCTCCCCAGCCCAGCTCACCGGCCTCCCCAGCACAGCACACGGGGGCCCCCAGCAACACAGCGCGCCTTGCTCTCGAGCAGAGCCTGTTGAAACCGCTCCCCAGCAGATCCTGTCCACACGGCTCCCCAGATGCACAGCCCAGCACACCGGGCTCCCCAGCCCAGCTCACCGGGCTCCCCAGCACAGCACACGTGGGCCCCCAGCACCATAGCCCGCCTGGATCTCCATCAGAGCCTGTTCACAAAGCTCCCCAGAAGAGCCTGTCTACACGGCTCCCCAGCAGCCCTGCACACCGCAGCACAGCCCTCCTGGCTCTACATCAGAGCCTGTTCACACCGCTTCCCAGCAGACCCTCTCCATATGGCACGCCAGCAGCTCAGCCCAGCACACTGGGCTCCGCAGCCAAGCACACCGGGCTACCGAGCACAGGACACGGGGGCCCCCAGCATCACAGCCCGCCTGGCTCTCCATCAGAGCCTGTTCACACCGCTCCGCAGCAGAGCCTGTCTACACGGCTCCCCATCACCAAAGCCCAGCACACCGGGCTCCCCAGCACCACAGCCCACGGGGCTCCCCAGAACAGCAGACGGGGCCCCCCAGCACCACAGCCCGAATGGCTCCCCAGCAGAGCCTGTCTACACGGCTCCCCAGCACCAAAGCCCAGCACACAGGGTTCCCCTTCCCAGCTCAACGGGCTCCCCAGCACAGCAAACGGGGCCCCCGAGATCCACAACCCGCCTGGCTCTCCATCAGAGCCTGTTCACACCGCTCCCCAGAAGACCCTGTCCACACGGCTCCCAAGCACAACAGCCCAGCCCACCGGGGTCCCCAGCCAGGCACACCGGGCTCCCCAGCCCAGCTCACCGGGCCGCCCAGCACAGCACACGGGGGCCCCAAGCACACCATCCCGCCTGGCTCTCCATAAGAGCCTGTTCACACCGCTCCGCACCAGAGCCTGTCTACACGGCTCCCCAGCACCACAGCCCAGCACACAGGGCTCCCCAGCCCAGCTCATCGGGCTCCACAGCACAGCACACAGGGCCTCCCAGCACAACAGCCCGCCTGGCTCTCCAGCATAGCCTGTTCACACCGCTCCCCAACAGAGCCTGTCCTCACGGCTCCCCAGCACCACAGCCCAGCACACAGGGATCCCCAGCACAGCACATGGGGGCCCCCAGCAACACAGCCCGCCTGGCTCTCAATCAGAGCCTGTTCAAACCACTCGCCAGCTGAGCCTGTCCACATGGCTCCCAAGCAGCACAGCCCAGCACACTGGGCTCCCCAGCCCAGCACACGGGGCCCCCCAGCACCACAGCCCACCTGGCGCTCCATCAGAGCCTGTTCACACCGCTCCCCACCAGAGCCTTTCCACGCTGCTCCCCAGCACCACAGCCCAGAACACCGGGCTCCCCAGCCCTGCTCACCCGGCTCCCCAGCACAGCACACGGGGGCCCCCAGCACAGCTCACCGGGCTCCCCTGAACCACAGCCCGCCTGGCTCTCCATCAGACCCTGTTCAACCCTCTCCCCAACAGATC